>JACEGR010005947.1:0-66705 GCA_014170235.1 Listronotus bonariensis | reverse complement strand
GACAGATGACTTTTTGACAGATTGACCACTCCCTAAATATGGAGTTGCACAAGATTCCTAAATTTTAAATGACGTCAGATTTTTGACATATGACAGGTGACAGATGACATTTGACAGATGACAGATGACGTTTGACAGATTGACCACGCCCTAAATAACGCGTTGCGCAAGATTCCTAAATATGACGCGCATGCGCAGTACCCTAAAATAGGCTTCGCCCAAGATTCCTCGGTAATCGGTTAGGCGCAGGCGTCGTCTGTGACGTCAGGCGTCGTGACGTCAGGCGTCGTCGGCGGCGTCTGTCTGGTTAAATCGTCCCATAGTCTACTAACGAAGTTTATCCAAAACTGCAAGGCGTCACCCAAAGTACTTTTCACAAGTAGATCTTTAGTTAGATTATTATTCGGCAAATAAGAAATAGGAATTGGAAAGGGCTGGACTAATGCTGCCGTCATATACCATAATTTGCTAAATAGAGAAGCTTATTCGAAGTTCTAGAGTTGTCCCAACGAAATAGAAAGAAGAATCAGATGGCGAGGTTGGGGATGATGATGGGGATGATTTACCATTATCGACTTTATTACGTTGTTCACTCTGACTTTGACTACTGACTTTAAAAAAACGTTCTTGTTATTTTTTATAATTGTTTTACAGTTTTTAAATTAAAATACAAAAACTTGTAGATATTATAAGTTCTTTCAATAAAAGCGATAGTATTTCAGAGAGAGACTTCTCGGTTTCTAATCCATACACATATTTGATTTTTAGGTGTTACCAAAGACAATTGTAGTTTTACTGTAGACCCCAGAACAATGCTAAATTTTGGTCATCAATATTTGGCTAAATTTATGAAGTGGCAAATTATACTGCACTGTTTGACGTGTGTACTCGTTATTTACGCGCAGGTTTTCCGCCGCACTGTGTAAACGTTTGTGGATGAGTTTTTACGTCAAATTAACTCATGTTTAAACATAGGCCCAATTTGCTTCGGTTTTTAGGGGGGCTGGTGTCTTGGTAGTCCCGAAAGGTATGAGGCAAGCTTCGAGACTTAGACAAAAAAATTAGGGAAAGATAAAGGGATTATTTTTCATTATTGCCACAAAAATGACCTACAGTTAGGTAAAAGTGGCACTATTAACATAAAATCTCTTTTTTATCGCTTTTAGGTTTTAGTCACATAAGTTTTGGCTAAGCCCTAGCCCCCACCAAATTGCGCCTATGTGTTTAAACCCGTCCACAGTGCTGCTGATAACCTGCGCAGAGTACCAATGATGGCAAGCCAATTCTCTAGTAAATAAACATTGAGTGGCCACAAGTGAGGTATTACTTTGGTTATATTTTTTTAATACATCCAACCGATCGGATTGAGAGGAGTCAGGCGCTGCATCATAAAACTACATAAAAATAAAAATATATGGATTAGAAACGGAAAAATGTCTATTTAAAATACTATCGCTCTTATTAAAAGACTTTATACTTAAGAAGCTGTTTTTTTATATATATAAATTACTAATGCTACCGTAATATCACTGGTGATATTACCGATTTTTAAAATTAATGGTAATTATACATTCCTGGGTGTGATAATTTAAAATGTGATACAAAAGGAAGATTTTTATAAATATGTGCCAATATCTTGAATTCCATGGACATTTTACTGAGGTCATTTCATATTTTTCAGCTTTTATAGTATTAATGTTGACTTTCTAGACATCCTTTATAAATTAAAAAAAAAGGTACTATTTAAAATGTTAATGCAACTAACTAAAAACCATTTAATACGGAATTTTGCTGCTTATTCCTTTTAATTCTAAAAATATCTTATTTCCTAATGTTATTACAAAAGTTTTTTAAATAATAATTTTAGAGTAGTGACAGGTCTTCATTTAGCCGAAATGTGCCATAGACAATACAAAAAATTACCAAGACTAATATTATGGATAATGGTTGAAATAGCTGTTATTGGATCTGATATGCAGGAAGTCATAGGAACTTCAATAGCTATTTATATGCTTTCTAATAAGATGTAAGTCAAAGATTTAGAGAGTTCAGCAAATATAATACATAGTATAACAAAAGTAAGAATATTTTCCGACTGTCATTAAAAAAAATCTTCTAAAGCAGGAAAAATAGTTTTAGAAATTTTGTATTATAAGTTCTTAACACAGTGACCGGCAAAAGGTCGCAACATAATGGAATTGTTTTATTAAAACTGGTTTTACACTTCTCGTCAAATAAGTTTGATATGAATATGATACAATTTGTTGGAAGACAGAAGTGTAAAATAAGAAATTATTTGACAAACTTCTTTGACGCAAATATCAGGGTAAAAACTATGAAAAACCAAACACCACACCAATCACGATAAAATTGAGGTTAAGTAGTTGCCCTAGTTGCCAACTGTCAATTTTTAATTCACTTGGCTGGTAGTTTAGAGTTTTGCATCAAACATTTGACAAAAATTAGGACGTGTTCTAATCCTTCAAACAAATTCTGACAAGGCGACCTTGAATTTCTTTGATATCCAATTTTCTGTTTTACATTATCAAATTTATTCAAGGTAAACTTGGTCCAACTTATTTGACAAGAACTTTAATAAGTGTAAACCAAAATAAGAGAAATTTTAAACACCTAAAAATTAACTTTGACATATGTCATGTGTTAAAAAACTGGAATGGAATTACGAAAAGTGGGCTTTTAACACAAAATATCCAACAGTTTAAAGAGCAAAAGTGCTTAGAGTTTAATTTTAACCCCAAGTGTGAAACATTTTATTTTTCCGTTATTTTTGGTTGTTCCTTTTAATAAAAGTACAGCACAAATGTACCATTTTATTTACTAAAAAATCTTCTCAATATTTTGATTAAACAATTCTAATCATGTTTTACACATAACTAAATATGAGTTTTTTACATTTCGTGTATATGTTAAGATCAAACACCGATTTCTGGCCAATGGTCGAAAAATACGTGCCAAAACGCGTTCTGCCCCCACCATATTGCCAATGTCCGAAATATGCGCTTTCCGGCTATTCATCACTACCAGAACGCGTTCTGGATCTTTTGAAATTGCCAGAATGCGTATTGACTCTTCGCAGTTAGCCTGAAAGCATTCTGGTTAGTTCTGGTTAGTTCTGGTTCTGGGTTAGTTCTGGTTCTGGTTCTAGTTCTGGTTAGAACTAACCAGAACTAACTTCAGCCTACATCGATTACGAATTACCAGTTTGAGACGCGTACAAAATCGCTTTCTGGACGGTTTGTTTTGTATGCTCGACGCGTTCTGGCAATTTTTAAAAGATCCAAAACGCATTCTGGTCTACTATAATAAACGGCCGGAAAGCGATTTTTCGGACTTTGGTAATAGGTTAGTGACCAGAATGCGTTTTGCCGTATTTTTTCGACCATTGGCCGAAATCGATGTTTGATCCTAACATATACACTTAAAAATAATCTTTTTGTTTCTTAAATGTTTTTAATATTTTGTGATCTAAACCCACTTTTCGTAATTCTCCATCCCAGTTTTTTTAATTTCCCGCCATACCGCTGTTCTCATAGGTTGCAAACTTTGCCGTCACTGTATAAACTTTTCTTTATATTTTCTGATGTGGAATCTACGTTATTTTTTTAAACAGCGTTTTTTAATTAATATTTTGTAAATGTAAAGCTATTTCTGCATTGATTATAGTATAGGAGGTAGCAACGTTTTTGAAAAAAAAGGGCTGGGTCAGCTGATTTTTAATCTGTTCTTGTCCTTGCTCTTCTGGATAGACCTTGGACTGTCTGGCTGCGGGTAGTGGTTGCGTTTGTTAGTTCGCATCCCACTGTACAGGTAATAATCCAAGGTTTTGAAAGCATTTCCAAGAAGCCTGATTTTTAATTTTTAGTCTTTAAATAGGTTTACCAAATCATATTCTTTTCTTATTGTCTACACTTTATCGTTGCTACATTATACGGGGTGTCCCAACTCCATTTATACACCAAATAACTTCGCCCCTGTACAAGATACAAAAATAAACTTGAATTAGAAAATGTTTATTCGGATACACTCTTTTAGTGATAGTTCTAGTTATTATACAAGGTGTCTCAAAAGCATGATTTTTATTGGCAAGTAGATTTTTTAAATAGAACACCCTATATATTTTAACAAACTTTGACTATGTATGAAATTCTACATCAAAAATATATAACACACTATACGTCAATTAGTGCTGGTTGTTGAGATATGAGCAGTATGTTGATATAGTCATTAACAATTAAAGTAAAGAAATAAAGTAATGTTTTGGTTTTAATTATTTTTAAATAATTCTGTCACTGTCAGAGTGACAAATAATGTATTACCAAGTAATTTATTACCTTTCATTGTAAGAACTACTAATAGGTATGTCAGAAATTTAGTTTATTTTGGACACCTGTTTACTAAATTGCATTAAAAAACAACATTACGTCAATTATGGCGGGTTTTAGGTTAGGTTAGTAAGTATGTGCTAAAATAAACTAAATAGCTGACTTACTTTAATAAGTAGTAACAGTACTACTAATGTAGTTGTTACAATGTAAAGGTAATGGATTGCATGTTATTAGAGGTTTTATTACTTTGACAGTGACAAGGTTATTTAAAAAATAATTAGAACCAGAATATCATTTTCTTCTTTTCTTCACTTTTTAGTCGTTAATAAGTATATTAACATACTGCTGATATCTCAAAAACCAGCAATAATTGACGTATAGTGTGTTATATATTTTTGATGCAGAATTTATTATAAGGTCAAAAATTTGTTATAATATATAGAGATTAACTCATTAAAAAAACAACTTGACAATAAAATTATGCTTTAAGACACTTCTATATTAACTAGTATTGTCAGGAAGAAAATGTTTTCAAATAAACATTTTTATCTTAACTTGAAACGATAATATATGACCAAGGTCTGCATTTCTGGACATATCAATGACAACTCTAAATGTCAAGGTCACAGCTGGGCACCAACGCAACCGCTACTGCCAGCTACAGGGCCGAGAATCTACCCGAAAGAGGAGGGAGAACGACATATTAAAAATCAGCCAACCTAAAATTCTTGTTTTTCTGACGTTGTTACCTCCCGGACTACTACCTTGTTTTTAGCTAAAACCAAAATTTTCATTTTTTTTCACGGATTATTTATAAGCATTTTAAGTACGACAAAAGAATTACATGTGTAAATAACATCCTGTTTAATTAAATCATAATTATATTTGAAAATTTTACATAAAAAATATGGTTATTAATAATTAACCCGTTATGGTGTTTAAATCCATAAGCTATATTTATTTTTACCAGGATTTACCAGGAATTATAATCTATTAATTAAGTTTAGAATAAACACTCCTGTGTAAATATTACCAAACAAAAACAAATATTAAAAACCGCTTTGATTTTATAGTTACGAGTTTACTTTCTACAGTAGCAGCAATAGCCCATTACATGAGACTTCTAGACAAAAATCGGACAAACAAAATTTTGTTCAAATTTAATCTTAAATAACTTTTGGTTTTTTACTCGTTTTTTAAATTATTTATTGGCCCAGTTCTAGCTCCTTCAGCAAGATAATTATTAAATACGAGGATTGCAAAAAAGTTTTATATGATTAAGTGTTATACAGGGCAAAGCAACATGTTGCATTTTGCCCAGGTTTTCAAACACCTTGTGGAATAATGTCACTTCCCAATTTTTTACCAGTGTATTGGAATTTAAAGCCCTATCTTTTCTTGGCATTTACTTCTTTTTCATTTATATTAGTATGTCCATTCCAAAGGAAATACACATTTTAAAGAAAACAATGCAACTTAATTATGATGGTAGTTATATACTCTTTATTGTGAACATATTTGGAAATTTTAAAATTTGGATGGCCATATTTTTAAAACGTATAAAGATAACTATGATAAATGTAGTATTTTTAAAGGTGTTTTAGATATTTTTACTGGTAATATAATATACTGGATGTTTTTTTTTAAATTTATTTTTTGATCCTACACCTGTATATTTCAGGAGATATTATAAATCTGGTTACTGTTTTGAAAATTAAGAAACCAAAGTTAAAACTAACCATTTTTTATTTGACTTTTTTATCACCAAAAAATAAAAATTTTAAGGGGAAACTAAAATTATAAATTAACACTCGATACAATAATTTTTCATTAAAAAAAGATTGTCACTTCAGAGTAAAAGCGCGGGTGCATTTTACTATTTTTTCATAACTTTTCCCCTCATAGATATTGGCAAATATAATAATTATAAACATTTAATATATTAAGCAACCCCACGCTTTTACTCTGAAGTGACAATCTTTTTTAATGAAAAATTATTTTCTAATTTTTAGTTCAGTTGCATATAAAAGCGTGTTTTTTAGTTTTTTTAAACTATTATTTATTTTTCATTTTTTTAGTTCGATATATCAATTAGTTAAATGCTTCAGTTTATTCACTAAAAAATTCCTTCGCCATTTTGTCAAGAGACACAAAATATCTTTAAAGGAATTTATTTATTCTGACATTCCTAATCAGGATAACGGGATACTGTTTGCAGATTATTGCATTGTCATGGGTCCTTGATACGTGTGCAAAGTTTCAAAGAAATCGAATCGCTGGAAGTTGGTAAAAATTAGGCTCAAAGATTCCGTTACATAGATAGATAGTGACAACCTAAGCTAATAAAAGCGTGTTAAAAAGGAAATGTTAAGAAAAGACGGTGCTTTAAAATCCAGTACACTGGTAAAAAATTGTGACGTTAAATTATTTCACATGGTGTTAAAAAACTTGGATTAAACAACATTTGACTTTTCCCTGTATATCACCAAATTTTATTCAACTTTTTGCAATCCTCATATTAAATAATAATCTTAATGGAAGAAGCTAAAGTGAACCAATAAATAAGTAAAATCCGTTAAAAACCAAAAAGTTATTTATTAGTGTATATAAAACCATACATATTTTCACTAATATGCTTTTATTCACAAAATCGAAAATGTAATCTCAAAAAGGTAGCTGTCATGTTTTTACTGTTAACCATTTAGAAGAATTTTTTAATAAACAGACAAAAAATATTTTAAAAAGCCGTTTCATAGTTAAATTCTCTTAAATGTGTTATTAGAAATCGTGACCGGGGTACAGATGGTCATGCAAAACTGTCATATTTGCATGAAATTTCAATGTATTTTGTAATACATGACCGTATTTGCTAGCAAGCATTGGCTTTTCATGCGAATGTGAAAGTTTTGCGTCTGTATCCGCTTTACAGTAACTGGTGTATGCCTCTTATGCTTTAGAACCGCCCAAAACCGTTCTTAAATTGTCAAGAGTGTCAAAAGTGTCAAAAATACAATAGATTGCAATTAAAAGGAACACTTTTGGTGTCGTTCTGAGCGGTTCTAGACCCTAAAAGGAATACACCAAATATGAGGTGCGTCGGTCGAGCCACGCAAGCATATACCTATCAAGCAACAATCTAACCTACAGAATTTAAATGTACATAAAAATCCTACTGTTGTGATTGATACGTCTAAACCACAATCTTTCGACCCCTAGGAGGTATTTTTTCTGGTCCCAAGCTGGGAATTTTAACAGGCCAAAAACTTTTTCGCGCATAATGTAAGAGTCCGGTATTAAAATGTACATGAAAATAATATTGTCGTGATTCCTACGCTACGTCTGACACACGATTTTCCGGCCCGTGAGGTGTTATTTTCTCGGATCCAAACAGAAATCTTAGTTAGCCATAGATCTGTCTAGAACAAATTCGACTTTTGCTTTACCTTTGACCCCCTATCCCGGAAACTGTAATTTAGGACCTATAGAGGCCACTACTTCAGCTCGAGGTTCAGATTCCTCGTGAAACATACATGGGAATACATATGTCGGACTTCTGTGTATAAACTTTTTTTTTGTAGGGCTGTGCAATATTATTTAATTTAATTATAAAAAAAATCTTTGAAATAGGCATAAAGTACTTTTTATTTTATTATTTTATTTTAGAATTCCACTATGGGGTGGTTGCTTGATTACAATCATTGATACGTTTACGTTTTTATTTTTGGATAAATATGGTTTACGAAAATTGGAAATGTTTTTCGCATTACTAATCGCTGTAATGGGAGTAACTTTTGGCTACGAATATGTTGTATCTTCTCCAGATTCATTAGATGTATCTAAGGGATTGTTTTTCCCTGGTAAGTATTATTTTAAAGAGTGATCTAAACAGTTAAAATAGATTCTATACAGTTTTTATGGGCATATTATGCTCAAATTTAAGAAAGTCCTAACAGATGTTTTTATATTGATTTTGTGGACTCATTTATTAAATGATAAATTAATACAAAAGAGCAAAAATTTGCTAATATATTTTTTTATTTTTTTTTCGCCCTTTCGGGGTCATCCCACCCAGGTCCGACGACCGTCCCCTGGGTGGTGCACTGCAGCCTGAAGGCTTATTGTACCTTGACCCCTACTCCTTCCCATTCACACACCATTCATTCCATAACTTGGATGGTTGCTGCTCGGTCCGTTCGTTCACCCCGAGCAGAACACCGCGTGCCGTTGCCCAAAACCGACAACGCCGGTCACCCATCCAAGTTATGGGCGCGCACTTCACTGCTTAACTCCGGATATCGACGCTGCCGATACAACCAGAGCAGCCACAAGCGCGTCTAACTTGCTAATATACTTTTAATCATTTTTTTATAATCCTTAGGATGTATTTTTTAAACATGTATTTGTCGTCTCCATCATATAAGGCTAAAAAAACACTTTTTTTTGTAAAAATTCTTACAATCTAATTAAACTTTACTACCTGCAATTTATTTTTACTTTAATGCGATAAATTTTAATAATGTGCGTACATATAAATCTATGATTTTACGATATGATTATTTGGTCAACTTACTATCATTTTTACAAAAAATCGCAAAAAAATAGGTCATCACATTTTTTAAAAAGATAGAAAAAATTCCAGAAGTGTCTTTTTGACGGTCACTGTGCAGGGTGGGCCAAATTCGACGCTTTTAATAGAAAACTCATGTTTCTGTTTGTTTTACAAAAAAATTGACCTCCATTTGCGAGGCTCAAATTTTAAGCTAAATTTACTAGTGATAAACCGCAATTCGCTATCTTGCATCGTTTACTCGCTACAGCGTGTTTCTTAATTTCTTGCGTTTTCTTTTATCCTTTATAACTTTTTATTTTTAAATATTTTTTAATTCTGTAAAAACATGTCTACAGCAACTTTTATGCAGATTGCAGATATAATTTTGGTTTCTCTAAGGTGGCAAATTTTTGATTTATTTATTTATTTTTGGAAATTTTAAATGGAACATCCTGTATATGTTTTAAATAATAATAATAAAATGGGTAAAAAATTACCGTTTTAAAAGTATGTTACACTTTATATTTCTTCTTAGCCGTTTTTGAGATATTGCATATTTTGTCATTTATGACTGATATTGGTTAGATGGTAGGCCATAAAAAAGTAATTATGTTTTACTTTAAACAAACTTGTTATAACTTTTATTTTTATTGACTGCAATGACGGAAAATCATTTTTATTAATAATTTATTAACGCAAATAGGGGTAAAAAATCTTATTTCTTGGTATTTTAAATTATTTTGTCAATATTTTGCCCTAGGAACTTTTTAATCAGGTTTTATTAAACCGTTATTTAAATGCAACAAACAAACATTATTTTTTATATTTTAGTAAATTAAAGATAACCATGGAAAAACAAATGCCTGCTTTAAGCTAAAAGGGTTTAATTTAGCCTATGTTAGTTTTTCATAGTCATCTTTTACTTACCTGTATACAAAAAAGTAATGGTTGTTTTTTACATAAAATATTACGTATTAAGAAAACCTGATCAAAATGTTTTTAGGGCAAAATATTAACAAAATAATATAAAATACTTATAACTGAATTTTTACCCTTATTTGCGTTATTAAATTATTAATAAAAATGGTTTCCCGTCATTGCAGTCCATAAAAAACAAGAGGTATAACAAGATTGTTTAAAGTAAAACATAATTACTTTTTCAAGGCCTACTATCTAGCCAATATCAGTCATAATTGACAAAATATGCAATATATTAGAGACGGCTGAGAAGAAATATAAAGTGTGACACATTTTGAACAGGTAATTTTTTAACCATTATAACAGTAAAAAATATACATGGTATTCCATTTAAAATTACCAAAATAAATAAATAAATAAATAAAAATGCACAATCTTAGAAAAATCTAAAATCATATCTGCAATCTGCATAAAAAGTTGCTGTAGACATGTTTCTACAGAATTTAAAAAAAATTAAATAAAAATTAAGGATTAAAGAAAACGCAAGAAAATAGGAAATACGCTGTAGCGAGTAAACGACGCAAGAGAGCAAATTGTGGTTTTCATTAGTAAATTTGGCTTAAAATTTGAGCCTTGCAAAAAGGGGCCAGTTTTTTTGTAAAATATATAGAAACATGAGTTTTCTATCAAAAGCGTCGAAGTTGGCTCACCCTGTACAAAAGGGAAAAAAGTTTTATTGAATTTAATTTTTACTTAAATAATTTATGAATACATTGTTAGGTGTGAAAACTGTGACAATAAGGTTCTTCTACAAGCTGTAGGAGTAATAGGAGCAGTTATAATGCCACACAATCTGTATTTACATTCAGCCTTGGTTAAATCAAGAAACATTGATAGAAGCAAACCTGAAAAAATATCTGAAGCTAGATTATATTATTCCATTGAAAGTGCAGGAGCACTTCTAATAAGTTTAGTCATTAATATTTTTGTGGTAGCCGTTTTTGCTTTTGGATTATTTGATAGAACAAATAATGATTTGGTAAGTCTACCCTAAACAAGAACTTAAATGGCTTGGGTTCAACGAAAAAATAATCCTATTTTTTTATTTTTAGCTTACCACTTGCAGAAACACTAGCAGCACTATGTTTGAAAGGCACAGGAAGTATTCCCTGTAAGTATATAAAAACTGTTTTTTTAATGGAATACTTCGATAAAGGGACTTATATAGTGTGATAGCCCTTTATCCCCCTTGAACAAGAAAGTTCCCGTTTTAACCTTAAGGGCGTATTTTTAAAGATATAAGTCCTTTCCAACCCTTCAACTTGAAAATTAAGTGTATGGCGCCATCTGTTGTCGAGTATTTGAACCTCATTCAGAAAAGTGTAGTGGCGCCATCTGTTGTCAAGTATTTGAACTTCACAGAACAACGGTTATTTGAGGTTGCGTTTCGAAAGGTGTTGCGAGCAACTGCAGCATGTATAGTAATGGCGCGAAACTTAAAATTTCAATTTCAATAAAGTCTTAAATTACATTTGTTACTATTGTAAAGGTATTAAATTTTGTGTATTTATACAGCAGTAGCTAACTTTTATTTTGAAGTTAAAGCGACACAATTTTAGTTATTTAAATTATTAGTTATTACTTCTGAAAACATTTTAAAATCTAGGTTTTTAAATTTCGTGCCTTTACTATTTGTGGTATAGCTGCAGAATCTATTGTTACGGCGGACGATAATGTCGAGAACATTCTAGAAGGTGTGAAAAAAATCTCAAACTTTCCCAAATATCCTAGAGCCTAGCACTTTGAATATATAAGAGCCCCCAGATTTAGTTCGATTTAAATAGGCGAAACAAGCGATTTCGAATCAAAAGAAAAGACCTTATCTATAATTTAGTGAAATTACATCTAGTGATACGAGAACGTAGCCATCTGGTATATTTATATTTTTATCTTTTCTTTGAAATGGAATGAGTCCTGAAGTACAGTAATCGCTTTTGTTAGCTACGGTTTTTAAGAATATTTTGAAAGGGGGTGAAATGGTGTGATTGAACACAGGAAACAATTGGTCTAAGAGGAACATTTTCTTTATGGAGTTTAGGGAAGCCCGTAGATTTTAGGTGGTAAAGCATTTTGAATTTTTTTAACTTTATAGGTATTAGGTCATAAATACGACAAAAAACGGCAACAGCGTTGACTAATCACGAAAGAACAAATAATCACCGTTTTGATTTTAAAAACACTAAAATTTTGAAATCTGAAATTCATTTAAAAAGACGGAGTTTTTCGAAATGATAGCAGTACCAAAAAATAATTCAAGAAAATGATAAAAAAAGATATTAACAACCTTAATATGTACATTTCACTTCTTAATCCCCAAGATTTAGTTTTTATTATCAGTCTGTAATAAATATTAATATGACCAGCGTATTGTGGGCCATAATGTAAGGGTGTTTTTAAATAGTTTTGTGTATTTTTTATTTTTTTGTGTATTGTTTTATATATGGAATATTGCTTTTAAGGTATGTTTTTTGTATAAAAACGATTTTTTCAAATTTATATAACATCGTACATTGTTGTTATAGTTTCATTGTTTTGGAAAAAGAAGTTAAACCCACATGCCGAAACGTCACAATGAAGATTTTTTAAAATTTTATATAGCTCAAGCACTGACTTTCAAAAATAAGAAATGACATTTTACAGTCACACAGAAGTCACATATATATTTCTTCTAAATATTGACGTTTCGGCGAATTAGAATATTAGGGTCTACAATAAAAAGGGGACAAAGAAGTACAATTAAAATACAAGAAATGAGTCCTAATGTACATACCTTTAAAACATAAATTTGTGTACCCTACACACATTTTTTAGAAAACAATAAAAGTAGTTGCTAAAATTTAGTCGTCATACTTAAAAAAACAAAAAACAAAACATTTATATCTTTACAGATATGGACATATTACTTCTAACGTATTTAAATATAGTTTTTGACTGAAAGGCAGGTAATACTATCAGGAGGAAAGGCAGGACAGGAGAGGCCTGATCGGGACCGCAATGTCGAATAAAATAACTATTTGTAGTTTATAAATGATGACCAAGCCCATTTATGGTTTTGCTGACTTAAACAAATTCCGTAGTCCTACTTGGAAAGCTAAAGCAGGACGATGCAGATATCCCTTCACTGGACTTTTATTTATTATTTGATTCGGACGCTAAAAATCTTGTTCAATTTACCTCATCTAAAACACAATCATGTTCTTTCTCGCAAATAAAGTCTTCAAATACTCATCCTTTACTTATGAGCGGCAAAGTTCTGCAAAGCAAAGGCAAATTTAATCTTGGGGGCAAGTCATTTGAGAATAACCTTAACTGGCATAAACGCACAAAGTCGGTTTTGATTTATTTTGCAAAGGAGCAAAAGATCTTTCTTCATGTTAAAAACAACGCTATATACCTATCTAGAAGTTTTAATAAAAAATTGGTGAGTTTAACTGCTTTTCTATTATTTGTAATGTTTATTTTATTTTAAGGCAAACAATGAGATAATTGATGCCGATATTTACAAAGGTGGCATATTTCTTGGTTGTACTTACGGCGTTATTGCGATGTATATATGGGCAGTAGGTATTCTTGCAGCAGGACAAAGTTCTACTATGACAGGAACTTACGCTGGACAGTTTGCTATGGAAGGTAAGTACCAACATCATTGCATTTACTATATACCATATCAGCTGAGTCAAAAGGTTAACAGGCAATTCGTGGAAAAGAGACGGTCTAACGCGTGTAGTACTAAAATATTTTTAAGAATGTGGAATCAAAATGAACTAATGTTTTGAATAGTACCAATTTGTATAGACCTTTTGAAAAAAGCCGGGTGGCCTAACCTAAATAAAGCGTAAAGGAAAGCAAAGATATTTTTTATGTGAAATATAATATATAAATCTGAGTTTAATATAAAATATCCCAGAAACGGCTGCTCGTAGCGATATTTATTAATTATACCTTTTTGTGCAAAAATATAAAAAAATAACAATTATATATTAGAATTACAATATACCGAGGCAAAAACAATAATTTGAATAGTGAAGTAATGCAGGTGGCTCCCCTTACATTTACCAGCAAAATTATGAGTAGCTTTTGGTTCCCTACAAAAAAACACCGTATACTAAATTTTGTAAAAAAATAATATCAAATGAAATATTTAAAAGTAACTAAAATAAAATAAAAACTTTGACACCCTGTATCTAGCAAACAATTAACTTTTCTACCAAGATAAATTGCATTAGATCGTTGTATTTTGGCCTAGGTAACATTTTGTACAGACCTTTAGAGATACCCCGTATATTCTTTTTTGGCGTTGCTGCTCGGCAATTGCCAATAAAAAAAAATATATATATTTTTGATAATGACCGAAGCGGTCCCATTCTTTCCAGGCTAGTACCCAACAAGAAGACCATCCAATAATATTTGATACGTTTTGAACACTGTAATAAAACTCAGTATTTAGGGTTTTTTGACATGAGCTATTCATATCTTATGGTAATTTTTAGATGTTAACTAAAGAACGCTACTTTCACTACTTTGAATTTCTCTATAACGTTGCAACTTTTTGCGATTCCCTTAAATCGCAATTCTTTAGTTAAATTTTGGCTCATTACTTAGGGATCACCATGTATAGTTTTTGCTTACACACAATTTTTCATAAAAAATCTTATATTTTTAAAATAAAAACCATTTTTCATTTGCTGCGCACTTAATGAACTAACCAGAACTCTAAACTGCAACCAATAAAGAAATAAAAATTGTATACACGTATCCTCGTTTTTATACCTTCATTAACAATGAAACGTAACTATGGTTACAATAAGGACAAAATCTTTAGTTGTCAATGTCCTGAAGTTTACACCACAACGTTTAAATCTATACTAATTGAACTGAGGTTTCCGTCGCCCTTTCATAGTATGGTGGAAGAGTGAAGAATGATCTAGAATTTTAGAGAAATATCGCGAAAATTCCATAGTACAGGCTGGCATAAAAGTCTTCAATAGATAATTCGGGCGTTTTCAGAAACCTTCGAGAACTTGAAATAACTAAGGTAAATTATTCAAATAAATTATCAAACTAAACATAATGGCCCTAACTTTATACAATTCTATAAACTAAAAAACTTATTTCTTAATGCCCGTAACATTATTAAGAAAAAAAAGGGATAGATGTTGACACGTACTGGTCAGTAAAAATAGTATAATGATATAAAAAATAATAACACAAAATGTATATCGTAGTTTATTAGGTAATGAAAGAGGACTAATAATAGGAAATAAATCATAATATATAATAAAACTAAGTTGATAAAATGTGCGTGCCGATAAAACCTTAAAAGGAGTCCCAATACGATAAAGGGAATTATATAGTGTGATAGCCCTACTACTACTACTTTTAAAGATATAAGGGCTTATCCAACCCTTCAATTTGGAAAATAAGTGTAGTGGCTCCATCTGTTGTCGAGTATTTGAACTTCATTCAGAAAAGTGTAGTAGCGCCATCTGTTGTCAAGTATTTGAATTTCATAAGGGGTGAAAACGAAAATATTCTTAAACTTTTTCGAGTATCCTAGAGCCTAGCTGAATATATAAAAGCCCGGTGTCGCCCGCCAGAGTTATTTTGATTGTTTGATTGTAAGGGCTAATTTTCGGAAATACTGAACCGATGATGAAAATTCTTTCACAATTAGAAAGCTACACTATGCAGGAATACTATAGGCTATATTTTAATATGATTGAAAAAAAGTTTAGAGAAAAATATAATTAACTGCCAACGAAGTGGGCACGGTCGGCTAGTATTTTAATAAGTATTAAAATTATCCCAAAAGTATATATTACTTGTACGAATGGGTATTAAATACAATTTAACGCTCCCATTTAAGGGCGTTAAATTTGCGGTTTTACGCCCTAGGGTAAAAAGAATATACACTACATGTAATTATTTCTCAGGTAATTTAGAGTTGTTTAATTTATTTGACTTACACCAGCATGATAGTAACATCGGCAAAATTATCCGAGAAACCATAACAATAAAGAAAAAATAGGTACAGAGAATGCTTGGTCCACCACCTTCTAGATGTTTTGGATTGTAGTAGTTAGTACAATTCTAACATTAAGAAGGGCGATGGTTGGTCTTTAATTTCAGTCGTACAAAAAATATTGTTTGCACTTCTGGCGTAAAGCACTTTTGCGACCTCAGCTGATTGTTGCCCTTGGTATAAAAATGACTATTTGTTCAATACACGTAACATAGGTATTTGTTTTCTTTTTAGGATTCCTAAACCTAAAATGGCCAAAATGGAAAAGAGTTCTTTTACCAGAAGCATAGCAATGGTTCCTACCTTTTGCACAGCTTTTTTTAGTTCCCTCTCCGAACTTACAAGTCTAAATGACTTTCTTAATGCTGTTATGAGCTTACAGTTGCCCTTTGCCCTTATTCCTACCATAGCATTTACCAGCAATCCAAAAATTATGGGAAAATTTGTCAATGGCTTGTAAGTATATTATAATTTTTAAGGCACTGGCTAAACGAACGCCTGCAATTTTTCTTAATTATAAGAAGAAAAACCGCCGTTTGGCGGTATTTATTTAAGGGTTAATAAATTTGTTATTACCGGCGGTTTTTAATTATTTTATCGGTAGGTGCCAAGAGTCCTTAATTAAAAAAGCCACATTACAACACTGTTTCGTCACATGAACCCATTATTTTACAACACCAAAAACACTTTAAAAAAGTGTTGTCAGGCAGAAAAGGCGAAGGAATAACTTATCTTCTTGTCTTCGTCAGCATAAAAGTCAGCAATTAAAAATAACTCAAAATTCTTTAAAAGTGAAAAATTATTTTTCTGAATTTTATTATAAACAATAATAAATACGAAAAAATGTATAAAAAATTGTTAATTGGTAATACTTTAGTTTTATTTCTATAAAACGATCAGTTTTTTTTCTTGCCGCCAAAATGCTCCTGGGTTTTTTCCTAAAAGATGAAAGTACATCTTTTAATAACTTATAGAGCTTTAACAATCATCGTAGGTGTCAAACGTGTCTTCCAGTTTTATTTTTGTTTGTTGATCATTAATAAAAATAATAAAAAACAATAAAAGAACTAATTATTAAAGTTAGGTTAACTTTACTTTTTATTTGGTTTTCAATAGTTTTTAATAAAAAAATAACTGAATGGTGGCCTCTACCGATAAAATAGGCAAAAACCGCCGGTAATACAAATACATTAAGATTTACAGTGATTTTGATTTTTATACACGTAAATAGATAAAACTTCCGGATGGCGGTTTTCTTCTTATATTTGAGCAAAACCGTCGACGGTCGTTTAACCAGT
This sequence comes from Listronotus bonariensis, assembly GCA_014170235.1. Classification (NCBI taxonomy): domain Eukaryota; kingdom Metazoa; phylum Arthropoda; class Insecta; order Coleoptera; family Curculionidae; genus Listronotus; species Listronotus bonariensis. Next base: position 49,512 of record JACEGR010005947.1, on the reverse strand, counting down.
GCCTTTTTTAAACAGTATACCCAAGTACAGACCTACAGTGACTGATAAAAAATTTGCAGCATTTTTAGGAAAAGTTTAATTAAGGGATTTTTTTTTCAGGCGATTGCGTCTTTATGTCCGCCAACCTAAAAATAAATTTTGACATATGTCATATGAACAGCTGTATGGCGGGAAATTAAAAAAAACTGAGATGGAATTACGAAAAGTGGGGTTAGATCACAAAATATCGAAAAAGCTTTAAAAATAAAAAGTACTTAGAATTTAATCCTAACCTCAAATGCAAATGAATGAAGCATATATTTAAAAAAAGTAAATTCAACAATTTTTATAAACTGTACGATTATACAGTGTGTCCCAGGATAAGTGTTACAAGAGGACAAATGAGCCAAAAATTTTGGAAGTTTTAAACGTTCTTTTGGGAAAACTGGTCGCAAGATCCAAAACTAATAAATACAAAATTTTACTCCGATTGATAATATGCAGGGTGGGTTATAACTAAAATATGAAAAATGACCAGGGCTACGATTCTGTAACTAACAAAGGGAAAGAGAAAAAGATTTATATGTCCACAGTGTCACTTTAAACCAATTGTAACTCGTCTTTCTGACTGTAGTGACAGATAAATCACTTTCTCTTTCCTTATTATTTTATAGAATCTGGGCTCAGGAGTAAAATACCTTTATTTTTAAAAATAAGGCAAGATGGTAGATAATTAAATTTTATGTTAAAATTTAAAATTAAACAATAAAAGTCAAAAAATTATTTTTGACAATTTTTTACATTATTTATTAACATTTTTGTAAATACTTGCCTTAAGGCAGCAAATTCTTAAAAAGTATTTAAAATTAATATATTTTCTTTTAAATTTTGCTTCCTCTTATCCATTATTTACGTTGTAACGCGCAATGTAAAAATCTGACAATTACATTTTTTAAAACTCTCATGCTTTTACATAAAATTTAATTCTCTTCAACATTTACTAATACAATTTGGTTCTATTTTTAAAAATAAAAGTGGTAAAATCCTGGACATTTTTCATATTATTAGTTGTTATAACTCGCCCTATATAATAGCAATTGAAGTAAAATTTTGTATTTATTAGTTTTGGACCATGCGACCACTTTTCCCAAAAATTCGTTTTCAAATTCAAACATTTTTGGTCCATTTGTCCTCTTGTAACACCTATCCTGGGACCCACTGTATTTACCAAACTAGCTTTATTTAACTGAACTTCATAATATGATGTTTTGTTTTCGTGTACACGCTCTACTATTAGTTGCTGTGATTTTATTTTATGCAATTAAAATTGAAATTAGAGCTAATAGTTATTAACCGTATTATATCTAAAACAAAAAAATGTACTCTATTTTTAACACGCTTTTATTAGCTTGGGTTGTAACTATCTATCTATCTATCTATGTAACGGAATCTTTGAGCCTAATTTTTACCAACTTCCAGGGATTCAATTTCTTTGAAACTTTGCACACGTATCAAGGACCGATGACAATGCAATAATTTAAAAACAGTATCCCGTTATCCTGATTAGGACCGCCAGGATAAATAAATTCCTTTACAGATCCTCTGTGTCTCTTGACAAAATGGCGAAGGAATTTTTTAGTGAATAAACTGGAGCATTTATTTTTAAAAAACTAATTGATATATCGAACTAAAAAATGAAAAATAAATAATAGTTTAAAAAAACTAAAAAAACACGCTTTTATATGCAACCGAACTAAAAATTAGAAAATAATTTTTCATTACAAAGATTTTGTCACTTCAGAATAAAAGCGTGGGGTGCTTAATATATTAAATGTTATAATTATTCTATTTGCAAATATCTATGAGGGAAAAGTTATGAAAAAATAGTAAAATGCACCCCACACTTTTTACTCTGAAGTGACAAACTCTTTGTAATGAAAAATTATTTTCTAATTTTTAGTTCGGTTGCATATAAAAGCGTGTTTTTTAGTTTTTTAAACTATAATTTATTTAATTATAATTATTACTTGTCGGTAAATTGGACCTCTTTAATTTGATTTTTAGAATTGGAAATCTCCCTAACTAAAGCAAATTAGTAACTTTTTACTTGAATTTTTAAAGTTAGTCCTTAAAGGCCAAGAGCCCGTAAGCGGCAGAACTTCGTTATATTGTAAAAGCTGAAAGTTTGTCAACGCTTGCTCCCAACATGGGTAGAAGCAACGGGAGACTATGAAGTTTGAGTCATAGTGTCTTTGGCAGGTACCAGTTACCAAAGTTAATAAACTTAACTGTTGTCATTTTTTAAAAGCTGAATTTTATATTTTTTTACTTGGTACCTATTAGAAGATACTTTCTTAGTCGCCAGACAGTTTTGACAGTTCCAACCTCTTGGCAGACAAACATTTTGAGGCGACCCAATGGTCCGAGGAAGTCCAATATTTCTGTCATTTAACAAGATATTAGAAAAAATCTTTAATAAGATTTGTAGGGTTTCCAAAAAGGCATGCCCCAAACATATTTTTAAGTATATAGAGTGTCACAAAAAAGTGATTGCTGTGAGGTTAGAAAAAAATGTTTTTTGGTGAAACACTCTGTATACATCAAAATATTCAGTGTGCGCCAAATTAACTTTGCACAGTTTTTAACTAATAAAAAATTTAAATCTGTAGATAAGTTTTTCTAGGTTTGTTAATTTTGGTTGAATAGATTTAGTCAGGACCGGACTTACGGGACTTTTTCCAAAATACTGCATTTAACTTCGTTGCAAAAGAAATAGAATTTATCTACAATTAGGCTAATATGTTAAATTTTCATTAATTTATTGTTAAGTTGTGTCAACATTCAACTCAGGAATCAGGAACCTCACATTTTTGATTTTCAAAGCACACTAAAGAAAGTTCCCTGTTTAAATCGAGAGAAATGCATGCTGTTTGGAGCGCATCATTTATCAAGAATCATACTGAATCATTTCCCATAGTTTGTCTACAAAAAACAAACGTATTAGCTCAATTGTAGCTAAATCCGATTTCTTTTGCAACCAGGATAAATACAGAATTTTGGAAAAAGTTCCGTAAGTTTAGTCCTGTTTAAATCTGTTTGACCAAAATTGGCAAACCTAAACAGAACACATCTATCCATTAGCCCTTTAAAAATAAAAAAGATAGGCGCAACAAATAAAAAGTTCTTGTTACCTAAAAAGTGTGCAACTTTAACTTGTCCCACCCTGTATTTAGGACTTGCCTATTAAGTAACCCTACAACTCTTATATAGGGCGGCCATAAGTCAAACATCATAGTCTCCTATCTCTTCTACCTATGTTGGGAGCATGCTCTGACAAACTTTCAGCTTTTACAAAATGACAAAGGTCTACCGCTCTTGCGAGCTCTTGCTTTATTAGCAAAAATTTCCAAGTTTATAGGTAAATTGTAAAAATAACCTTGTATACTGGTACCTAAATTACTTTGCTTATTTTTTTTTGTAGGGCATACAAGATAACATCAATTGCCCTGGGAGCCTTAATAGTCGGCATCAACATATTTTTCGTAGGATCCACTATACAAGGCTGGAACCTTGATAGTTACGTTTTATCTCTTGTTTACCTATTAGCAATAGGTTACTTTTGCTTAGTAGTTTATACAACAATTCATATGTATGTAAGTTTTGGAGGTACTAGCTTAGAAAAATCTTCCTGGGTTCAAAAGTATATTATGGTGGCGTTGGATAACAAAAATCCGTATTCTGTTACATCAAACGGAGTGTAAAGTTTTGTTGCTTAACACCCATTTTATTTTTCATCTTTTTCTAGTGTAAGTGAATCCCCCAGAAAACAAATAAAGCATAAAAAACCGAAATTTGGCGAAACAGTTTTTATTGTTTTCTCGGTTTATTTGAAGAAATATTTTAAAACTAACGACAGAATAACATTGCCACTTTATCTGTTCTATAAAATGATGTCACTAAATTTAAAATCCGACGTTTTTTCGTTGAGACACCATCATCAACTTTGTTTTTTGAATGGGCGGAATATTTGGTTTTTAACTTAATAAACTCGGAATTTAATTCTAAAACCAACGATATATTACATCTTACATTTATGCGACGTTTCGAACCGATAAACCATCATCATTCACTACTTCACCATTACAAATAGCGATTTTACCCCAAACGTTCGGGAAAATTTCCGTTTGCTGGTAAGTAGGCATGCATTTTTTATGACAGGCTACGTTAATGTTGATAGAGGCGTTTGATTAAATTAAATTCTTTATTTTATTACGTATCAGTAAATGTTTGTAAATTACCTTAATTTTTGTAGCTCGGTTGTTAAATTATGAATAAATAAATTATTAAAAGGAATAAAATTTAGTAGTAATAAAAATAAATGGTTGCATACTTACCTTCAAATGGAAATTTTCAAAATCGTTTGGAATCATAAAATAATTTTTAATAAAAAAATAGTGGATGGTGATTTTTTGTTCGAAACGTCGCCTAAATGTAAATTGTGATATATCGTTGTATTTAGAATTAAAATACGAGTGTATTAAGTTTAAAACCAAATATTCCGCCCATTTAAAAAATATAAAGTTGATTGATCAAAGACGAAACGTCAGATTTTAAATTTAGTGGCATTTTAAAATATCTCTTCAAATAATCCGAGAAAACAATAAAAACTGTTTCGCAAAATTTCGGTTTTTGCCGAATTATTCCGGAATGGCCAAAACTTTTTAAATTTTTAAAACGAAATATTGTTAAGCATAAAAATGCGCAACTTTGCTCCAATTTAACCAACTCCGTATCGTAACTCTGTTTGCGAGATACAGGGTGTAAAAGTTTTTATTTTATTTTAATTTTTTTACTCTTGACACCCTGTATTTTGTAAACAATCAACTCCTCGACCAATGGAAATTACATTAGATCGTTATATTTTGGTCCACGGAATTTGTGGTAGAATCTTGTGCAGACCGTTTGGAGATACCCTGTATATTTATTTATTAAAGGAAAATATGGAAATATTTAAAGTCTACTTCTGTTTTTGCCGGCTTTAATAGTTTACTGACAAATGAATTGTCTATGGCAGGTACTATATCCTTAATTACCCAGCAAGTCAAAGTAGTAGCGATGTACAAGTCACATTTTACCAGATCTTGTACAATACGATTCTTGGCAAACTAGTTTTTGGAAACTTTACATACAAAAATAATACCTAGGTATATGGTTTTCTCAAATTAACAGCAAACCCTGCGCTAATAAGTATTTCTAGTCCATATTGAAATTTTATGATTAGAATTTTTTTACACTTTTATTATACATTAGAATTAAAATGTTATGTATGCTAAAAAGGAAGGTTTTACCAGATCTTGTAAGATATCATTTTTGGCAAACTAGTTTTAGGAAACTTTACATATAAAAATATTATGTTTTATTAAATCGATAGCAACACTTTCTCTAATAATTATTTCTAGTCCATATTGAGATTTTATGATTAGAAAATTGTTTACACTTTTATTATACATTAGAAAAAATGTTATGTATGTTAAAAAGTAACATTTTACCAGATCTTGTATGATACAATTTTTGGCAAACTATTCTAAAAAAACAACATATAAAAATAATATATATATATTTTTTAAATCAACAGCAACTCTTTCTCCAATAATTATTTCTAGTCCATATTGAAATTTTATGATTAGAAATTTTATACACTTTATACACTATTTTAAAAAGTAACATTTTACCAGATCTTGTAAGATACAATTTTTGTCAAACTAGTTTTAAGCAACTACATATACAAATAATATATGTTTTTATTAAACCAATAGCAACGCTTTTTCCAATAATTATTTTTAGTCCATATTGAAATTTTGGGATTAGATTTTTTTACACTTTTATTATACATTAGAATTAAAATGTTATGTATGTTAAAAAGTAACATTTCACCAGATCTTGTAAGATACAATTTAACAAAAATTAGTTTTAAGGAACTACATATTAAACCAATAAGTATATGTTTTTATTAAATCAATAGCAACTCTTTCTCCAATAATTATTTTTAGTCCATATTGAAATTTTATGATTAGAAATTTTTATACACCCTTATTATACATTAAAATTAAAATGTTATGTATGTTAAAAAGTAACATTTTACCAGATCTTGTAAGATAAAATTTCTGGCAAACTAGTTTTAAGAAAAATTACATAAAAAAATAATACATTTTATGATTTTATTAAGTCGATAGCAAGTCTTTCTCTAATAATTATTTCTAGTCCATATTGAAATTTTATGATTAGGAATTTTTGTACTTTTTATTTTACATTAGAAGCCAAATTATTAAATAAATGATTTAAAATTATAAAACTGGGATTTTTAATACTTTCAGATGTTTTTTTAGAAAAGTTTAAACCTGTCTTTTTGACTAATTAGATCCTTACATTTTAAGGGTAGAAAATGAACTAGAAACTGATTAGTTGGGATAGGGATGCATACATGCAACACAAATGCACCTCCTTACACCTCTGTTACTTTAGACAGTTTATTTATTGTTTGCCCTAAAAAGGTAAAGAACAGACTTTAGTGTGACATTAAGGCAGTAACCATTGTCGGTAACCAGGACGTGTACGGTATTTTTTTTTTAATTAACTAACCCTGTATCTTTTTTCGTTTTCAAGATCGTAATAGTGCGCCTCGGCTTGTAAGTGCCTTCAAAAAGTTGCTACATGACCCCTCTAGGTCACGTGACCGAAATTATTTTTAAAACAGAACTTGATATCTTGTTTTATTTTAAAGATAAAATTATAACTGAAGTTTTATATATGGTTTTCTATTGTTTTGTTATAAATCAAATGTTTTTCCAAAAATTATGGATACCTAATGATTTTAGACTCTGCTTTAAGTATAGAAACATTGGCGCTGATCCAAAGTGTTCAGTTTTAAATTAATTAGTAGTAGTTAAAACTTTTATATTGCTGTAAAATTTAAACAAATTATGTACTTACGGATCATTAAATTTTTTTGTCATGTCTTTGTAAGTCTATATCATGGCCCACTATGAAAAATTCAACTTTAAAATTAAAAACCCTAATTTAGAATTTACAATTATAAAATACCTATTAGGTATTATACATTTTAAAAAGCTGACATCCGCTAAAATTTAATGAATACACAGTATACAGAGTGTTCCATTAAAGAAAAACATATATGTTTGGTTAATTACTCGAAAAACAAAATTTTAAAAAATCTAACTACAACACTGGACTCTACGTAAAAAATATCTACTAATATCAGGTTTTACTTTTGTTGTAAGTTACAAGACAAGTAAAATACGAGGAGGGTCCGAAAATATTTTAGTGTCATCTTATGTTTCATCAAAAAATAGCAACAGTTCTGGTTAACGAAAACCACAAGTCTTAATCTCTTATAATAATAAATATACCCTGCAATTGTAAGGAAATCCAGACACCCTGTACATTTTTTGTTAAGGCTAATTTATGATAAAATTTACGGTTTTCTGAAAATCCTAGAAACCCCTTATTTGTGACATTTAACCCAGAGCTAATAAACCTTTGTTTAGATATTGAAACCTTTGTAAGTAACTTTATATTAAATATTTCATTATTTAATTTCTTTTAAAGTAATCATAACTTTTAATATATTGTGTAAGGACAGAATAGTTCTTTACAGTATTTAAAAGTTTTAATTTTCTTAAAATGTCAAATAAACTTTTTAATTTTATTCTGGAAAAAGGCCAAATAATATTTTGTTTAAACGTAATCTCCCAGAAAACAAATAAAGCATAAAATATTTAACCCAGAGTAAAGTATTTTCTTCGGGTAGCGGATCGATGAGAATTTTTTACATTACATTAATATGTTTTCAATAATTCTACCACTTTTTAGTCGGAAGCGAATTTTTGTAACCTCGGATCTCTTAATTGACCGAACTATTAGGAATTACACTATTCCAAATAATTGGATCTTTCATGTTTGAGTGAACAGCTCTATATGTGTTAGCGTACCTTGTATGCATCCTGGAATCCGTTAAACTATTAAATATACATCATCGGGTGCATAACTCAAGCTAAGTCCAAAGACAAATGTTTTGCCCTAATGCGTGTTTCTAATTAATGTAGTCGCCCTGCCAAAATGGTGGTTTCCCAAATACAATAGCTGGATAGAGACTGCTGGAATGTCCAGAATGGTTGGTTGGTTGGTTATTATTGGCAATAAAAATTATTGATTCTGCAGAGTTATTTTTTAAAATCTGGGTAATAATTGTGGATATACAGGATGTGATGATGATAGTACGGACAAAATTTAAGGGCCGATTCTGCAATAAAAAATAAGAAAAAACTTTTTATGAACATATGTCGTTAACGTCTTAGTTTTTGAACAACAGGATGTTAAAAATTTAAACATAATATCTTTTTTTAAATAACTATTAAACCTAATTTAGATATTTTTTAAAAAATTTGATGACGTCTCTTATGCTTCAAAAAACTTTTTTAAAATACAACGAAGAAATAAATTTCCACCAATAGCCTTAGTGGGGGTTGGGAGTAAATAATTTTTAATAAAAAATGATACGCCACTGCCTTTCCTTTAAATATATATTTTTGTAAATTTCCTTTAATTTGGAACACCTTTGGTCTCTTAACTTTTTACTTTTACTTATTCTATATGCGGTATTCGCGTAAAAAAATACTTGGCATGATCCTCTATCTAATTTTTCTAATAGCGTGTGGAATGAAGCACTCTTTCGCACGCAATTTCATTTGAAAAATGTCACTTTTCCGCACTAGTGCGGAAAAGTAAACCCTTGCAAATTTCCCACTTAAACAGCAAAATTTGGGATTTAGACCCAAGAAGGCCAAAATTTTCTCAAAAGATGAAACAGCAAAATTTATTAATGATGTCTATCTAGGTAGCTACAATTTTCGGACTAGCTGGTGCGTGTCGTCGAAAAGAATTGATGAAAATTAGCATTGATGATATTGACGATAAGGGGAATCTTTTAATAGTAAATATTCCAGACTCCAAAAACCATTCTAGCCGAAGTTTTGTCATTTCCAAGGAAATTAAAAGTGGAAAATATCTAGCTTTGTATAGAAAGTATTTCAGTTTACGAAAGCCCGAAACACCCCAGAGAAAACTTTTTGTTAATTACAAAAAATTGGCTTGTACTGTCCAGTGCATAGGAATAAATTCTTTTGGCATTATGCCCTCTGAAATAGCTGCATATTTACGTCTTTCAACCCCAGAACTTTACACGGGACATAGCTTTCGACGTTCCCCAGCTACAATGTTAGCCAATTCTGGTAAAGGCATAACGAATATTAAAAGACTTGGAGGTTGGAAGTCATCATCTGTTGCAGAAGGCTACCTAGAAAGCTCTACAAGTTTCAAGACGGAAAACAAAATATAATCCCAAAATTCATCTACCTTTGAACACAGCAAAACGCACTCAAGGCCCATTGTTCCGTCTTCAAGCAAGCACCAATGTGTCCCTGTTACCTGTAACGACGACCGGTTCAATTTCACAACGGCAATCTCCAACTCCGCAACTTACCCACAACAACTTGGATCTGCGATTCATTTGCAAAATGGTTCTAATTGTTCTTTTACGATTAATGTTGTTAATAATAATAAGCAGTAATGGTAAAAATAAATATTATTAAATGGTTGTTTAGTTTGACTTTTTCCACACACTCGTGGAAAAAATAGCGTTCCTCACACGTGCTGAAAGTGCCTTTTCCGTACTTGACTGCTTGAAAGAGTGGAACATTCAGCACTAGTTAGGAAATATACTATTTTAAATAATTTGTTAGAGAAAAATTATTTCTTAAGAGAAAAATTAATAATTACATCAGTGTTGCAACTTTTATTTTATATAATCATTGGTAAAGCAAACTAAGTGATAAGTCGGACTCTTAAAGACGATAGAATTGTATGTATTGTATTAAAATGTATTTTCCAATGTCAATATTTAAGTGGTAACATGTTAAAAGCTACTAACCTTTAGTCCAGTTACACATAGGGCGTACGAAACGCCAAACGCCCTACGCCTGACTATAGGTTGATATTGAAAGTAATACAACCTTTACATGAAGGCGCGTTTCAATTTTTTGTCTGCTGGCGTGAAATTCACAGCGCGAGCTCACATTGGCCCACACGCCTGACGATGAATCGCTTTGCGTAAGGGCAGAGGTATTATATCACAGCTCTCACAAATTTTTTTGAGGGGTGTGGTACTATACGTACCTTTCACATGATACGCCGCGCGTTTGTTGTGCGCGGCATGCAGAGTAGCCAATTTTTTTAGTTTATAGCAAGTAGCCGGTATGGAGACACTCGATACCGAATTATTGATATGTTTAGTTGAAGAAAACGGAAATCTTTGGGATATTTCGGATAAACACTATAAAAATCGAGATGCAAGTCCATTTTTATAATTCAGTTTTACCCTAAACTTTTTTTGTTTTCCAAGGAACTTTTTCATCGCCTATAAAATAATTTACAAAAATATCTCTCGTAGTATTTGTAATAAAATTTTGTGTTGAGTCTGTGAAATCCTGAAAGCCATGAACTGTTAAGGTATCTTCAAACTGGAAACCATGCATCTCTTACACTGCAATAGGCTTTAATTATTTTTTTTATGAGGTATTTACTAACATTTGATGGGCGGTGAAATATCCCCTTTTATTTGATATTAGTCCAAAGGTAACTCAATAATATATTTTTTAGCAGGACTTAATCTGTAGTTGAATATTTTTCTTTGTAATTAAAATTCTTTTGTGCATAAGGGCATTTGGAAGTAAAAAGTTGTCTTGGATGCTTCCTTAATTCAAAATACATCATCACAAATGCACCTTTTAGTAACCTTTGGTTTACAAGAGGATGTGCCCAAAAACGTCTATTTTTGGATTTATTTTTTTAAATTAGATAATATGCTGCAACGGCAACAATGTCTAAAACAAACTGTTGCTCGTTTATTTTAAAACTAACAAGCGTCTCCCATGTGAAAATAAAATTCACGCTCGGCGTTAGACGCGTGGCGTAGCACGTCGAGTGTCCGTACGCCCCATGTGTAACGGGACTTAGGTTAAATTTAATAAAGCTTTGTTAACTTTACAATAATATAAATTGTTATTTAAACATAACTGCATTAAAAAACTAAAATATAATACTTTATTAAACTAAAGTTATATCTATAATAGCAAAAGTGCCGAGTTAGGTGGCGTCTATAAATTACGTGAGGTGTTTTTTCCATATATTGGACTCCCCCTCACCCTTTGGTGAGATTAGGTAAGATTTTCTTTAACCCCCTCCCCCTATCTAATCTCACGTGAAATTTATGATGGAAATACCAAACTCTGAAGTTCTCGATATGAAATTGATTTTGTCCTCAAAAAATTTTTGAAAAGCAAAAAAAAATGTCTCCATCCAAAAAAGCAACAACACATTACATTTCCTGGGGGAAGGCCTGCTCCAAAATTTTGTCCCCTTTCCACAAAAATTACGTGAGATTTAGTAAGATTTTCCTTGACCCCCTTCGCCCCTAAAATATCTCACGTAATTTATGGACGCCCCTTACCTTGAACATTCCATTTACTAGTAGTAAAAAAGTGAACAAAAATAAAATAACCTGTATCATGCTCTAAAAATATTATTATTGTTATTTTTAATTTAAAAACATTAAATGTAATTAGACTAGAAGAAAAATTCCTAAAATATCAAGATAAGGCTCAAAATCACCAAGGTGGCAAATTTGCTTCGGAAGCAAATAAATTATCTTAAACGTAATTTTATTAGCAAAGCAAATATCGTAAAAATTAAAATTAATTAGTTTCATTACGACACTACACAATATACTTCAAAAATATGTTATATTTTATAATATTTAAATTAATATACATAAAAAATTATTTCGTGAACGCGTCCCAAAGTACAATCTGTGAAAACCAAGATTAAAAAATATATTAATTTATTGAAATTAAACATTTTCGATTACTTATGACCAGCACATTTTTATAATTTACTAAATTTCAGACAGATTATTTTAAAAAATTCTTAATTTTTACATAGAATAATGCAAAATTTGTTGTTCGGACATTTATTCATCATTTCTGTGAAGGCACTTGTGCCTAAATATAGTGACCGCCCCTATTAGGTCCTAGGGCTCATAGAAAAGGAAACAAACATATAATCGGCTGTTAAAAGTGTTGTTCACCTAAAAAATTTTAATTAGGTTATATTTACTTTTTTCATTCCTTATTAACGAAGCGTACATTAACACATTATCAATCCGGGTATGCGTTTATTACCTTAAAATAATAAAAAAAAAAAAAATCACGTAGCAAAAATACCCGAAATATTTTACAATTATTGTAGCAGGGAGTTTTCAAGACGGCCGTTGTAACAAAAAATCACGCGTTAATTTGAAATCGTAATTTCAGGAACGCTCATTCCGGGAACGTTTCCGAACATGATAATCCTAATACCGTAAACAAACCAATCTAACTTCTTTATAAAAACATTAGTTTTAAGAATTCAAATAAATAATAAAATCTACTCGGTCTTGTAGTGACCTGTTGATGGTAAATGCCCCCGGATGGCATACGAGGATGTGATAAGAGGTCGGGTTGACAATATCGTATAAATGGAAAAATTTATCTGGTTTTACCAAACTGTTGATATAAAACATAATTGTCCCATAAAAACAATCTAATTTAGGCACGACGCACCCGAGGTACCCGAGTCACGTCTGTATTGTCCTGTCCATGTACTATATGTCAATGTAATGTCTTATGTTCACCCGTGAATGACCGTCGGTGGTTGCTGAGGAAGTGCGGCCATTTGTGGGGGCTTGCCTTAACCGGCCGGCCGCGTAGCAGGGAACTACTATAAAACTCCCCCAAAGTCAAGGTGACACAGCATAAGCCGAGGACTTGCATGGTCTAGGGGAAGCTAGACATCTATTATGCGAACTCCAGGGCACCTGGCGCCCCTTGGTTTAACTAGCCTTCTTGCAGTATGCGGGACACTGCTGTAAGCGACCACCCTTTTCTCCGCTTCTCGTGGGAACACAATGAACCTTAATGATATCAATTTTCCTTCCATTAACGGGTCTCTAAAGAGACCTCGAATATATTCACCAGAAATTCAAACCCCCAGTATATTTTGAAAAATACTTCTTAATCTCAAAAAAGATGGCTCCTTTGAAAAGACCTCACCCTTTCTCATACATAAAGCATTAACAAGCGCTATAGGTGAAACCGAATCCACCAAAAAGCTAAGAAACGGACAATTACTAATCGAGTTAAAAAACAAAGCCCAATCTGATAAAATAAAAAATCTAAAAAAGTTACATGATATGGACATTACCACCGAAAGTCACCATGCTCTAAACACCCTCAAGGGAGTAATAACCTGTCGTGACCTACTTAATTGCAACATAGAAGAGATATTAGAAAACCTTCAACCCCAGAACGTGATCGAGGTTAAAAGACTAAACACAAACATAAATGGTACTATAACTCCTTCGGCTACTCTTATTTTAACATTTAAAGCCCATAAACTACCAGACACCATTAGAGCTGGATATCTAAGAATCCGAGTCAGACCATATATACCGAATCCACTAAGATGCTTTAAATGCCAAAAATTCGGCCATACATCTGAGAGATGCTCTGAAGACCCCATCTGCCCAAGATGCGGATCACAAACACATGACGAAAACCCATGTAACTCCCCTCCACAGTGCACAAACTGTTCCGAACAACACTCTCCCAGATACAAAGGATGCAACGCCTACAAGATGGAACTAGGAATTCAAAGGATTAAGATCACAGAAAAACTCTCTTACCCCGAAGCTAAAAGAAAATACATCACTCAAAACCCCACTTTTTCAACCTCTTTTGCAGAAAAAACAAAAACGCCTTCTTTCAACCCCCAACTGCAGACCGTCCAAACCCTACTACAACTAAAGACTTTTCCTCCAAAAAACTGAGAGCCCACCCCTACCTCCCAATAAGGGAACTCTCCCCCTAACACCTCACCCCACCCTAATCCTAAGGACCCCTTCCCTATCCCCCAACTCCTCCTTCCCTCAAACCTCCCATTCTCCTACCCCCTAATCCTCCAACAAATACCCCCACAAAGTCCCTATCCCACCACCGCCCTCATCTCACTCTTCAAATACCACTCCCCCTTCATCAAAAAAGACAACAAAACCCCATTTAAACACTCTTCCACGAAAAAACCGTCTAGATCTCGACATACATCAGAATCATCTTCCTCCTCTCGCAGTGATAAAATGGAAACTGACTCGACTAGACACCCAAAAAAATCATAAATGGCTTTGACAATCATCCAATGGAATGTGAATGGAGCCAGATCCCACTTTTCTGAGCTCCACTTACTCACAAACACATTTAAACCCATTTTCTTATTATTACAAGAGACAAACTGTAAACCCGAAGATCGACTAACACTAAAGCATTATAACTCTATCAGATGCGACAGAACAAACCCCAACAGAGCCTCTGGGGGAGTAGCTACTCTCATTAGAGAGAATGCTCCCTACCAGGAAATTCCAATTACTTCCCCTTTCGAGGTATGTGCTGTCTCTGTCTACATTGCAAACAAAAAACATCCTTATGTAGTCTTTACATCCCTCCCTCTCTATCTCCAACACAGGCCGACTTAACCAACATCATATCCCAATTCCCCCTCCCATTATTTTAATGGGCGACCTAAACGCCCATAACACCCTATGGGGATCCAATCACACGGATCCCAGAGGAAAAATGATTGCCGACACAATCACCACACTCAACCTGACACTGCTAAATGACAACTCCCCACCTACATCTCCCCCGCATATGGAACCCTCTCCAACTTGGACTTATGCATATGTAGTCCGAGTATACTATCCGACCTACAGTGGGGCGTTCTAGATGATACCCATGGAAGTGACGGCCACTTCCCCACCTACCTAGAAACACTTTCCTCCCCTTCCACTGCCTCTAATACTTCCTATTACATCTTTAAAAAGCAAATTGGGACCTCTACAGATTGTCATTTAAGACTCCCCCACTATCCCCTGACATCAACCAAACCGCCCGGATGGAATAAGGATGCCCTACATCAAAAACCTTCCCCCTCAAGGATACACATACTTGCTCGGCCTATATAATCTAATCTGGTCCAAGCAATCATTCCCGGATGACTGGAGAGAGTCACTACTCGTTCCAGTCCATAAACCTGACAAGCCCAGAACATCCCCTTCTGGTTACAGACCGATCGCCTTAACTAGCCACTTGTGCAAGATCCTAGAAAGAATAATAAACTTCCGCTTAAAATGGATCCTCGAGAAAAGAAACTTACTATTAAAAGAACAAATGGGCTTTACACGTGAGCGCTCAACTTTAGACCACCTCGTTGGCTTTGAATCAGACATCCAAACAGCCTACCACAACAGACAACACCTCACAGCGGTCTTTCTTGATTTGACGGCCGCATTCGACAACATCAGCAGGAACTCTATTTTACACATCCTTAACAATTACGACATCAAAGGAAACATGTACTACTTCATCAAAGAATTCCTCAAAGATCGCCGCTTCCGAGTAAAGATAAGAGGACGCTTATCCCCCTCCTATCACCAGCCCAATGGAGTCCCCCAAGGATCCGTTCTGAGCCCCACCCTGTTCATAGTGGCTATGAATGGCATCAGAAACTACATCCCCCAAATATATCACTCCGACTCTTCGCTGATGACATCCTAATATACCATTCAGCCAAAGAGAGTCTCACCAGTGAAAACCTATTACAGACCAGCCTGACAAACCTCAACAATTGGTCGACCTCCCTCGGCTTATCATTCTCCCCCAACAAATCTGCCTCAATGCATTTCTGCAAACGAAGGGGATGCCTCAAAATTGCATCTCTTCACCTAACAAACCCCATTCCCAATCCCCCAACGCACAAATTTTTAGGACTATACTTTGACCCCACCTTAAATTTCAAACACCATTTCGATTATCTAAAAAATAAATGCGCTCACGACCTTAATATCCTTAGAGTTATATCTGGCTTCAAATGGGGATCACACCGGACTACACTCCTAAGACTACACAATTCACTGATTCTTTCCAAACTTGACTATGGATCCATAGTATACTCCTCTGCCCCCTCTCACCAGCTTAAAAAATTGGACTCCATTCACAACGGCGGACTACGAATGGCCTTAGGCGCCTTCCGCACAAGTCCCGCTATTAGTATGTACTGCGAATCAGAGTCTCTACCTCTCTATCTAAGAAGGCAGCTACTCCTGCTTAATTATGGAAACTCTCTAAGATTCAGACCACATATCCCCCATGCCAGACGATTCATACACCAGACCCCCCAGACAACACCCACAAAGAAACCACTGTAAGTTGATACATGAAAAATACCACCAAATTTCCCAAAATATATACCCCACACTCCCCGACCCAATCTCAATTGAAAGATTTAAATTTCCCCCTTGGAACTCCGCCCCTATCAATGCGGATCTATCACTATTGAAGTATCCTAAAGACACCCACAGCTGTGAATCCCTTAGAAAGATATACAAACAACTGATACACTCCAACTACAGCAACTGTAAAATCATTTTTACCGACGGATCCAAAACCGACTCGTCAGTAGGGGCTGCTCTCTTCTACCCCCTTACGAACTCTCCTACTCTCTACACCAAACTACCGGCATTCTCTCCGCCGAACTCCTTGCTATCCTTAAAGCAACGGAACTTATAAAGACCACAAATGAAAGCCACTGGGTTATAGCCACCGACTCGCTTAGCTCCATCAAATCCCTAAAATCCTTTAACCCCACCAACCCCCTTGCCCTAAATATAAAATACAACCTGGGAAAAATACACATACAAAACAAAACCCTTACACTTCTCTGGATCCCCAGCCACGTTGGTATCAGTGGCAATGAGAAGGCTGACATCTTAGCCAAAGAAGATCAAGGACTAAATATTAACCTTACATTCAGCCCAAGGGATTTAAATACCTTCTCCAAACACAAGATTAGGGCGATATTCCAGCTTGAATGGGATCTCCAAACAGAAGACAATAAACTATACGAGGTTAAGGACACAATATTTACAAACCCCCTGGAAAAATATTCCAGACACTCCCTATCACTCATGGCCAGACTTAGGATTGGCCACTCCAGGCTAACCCACGGATTTTTAATCACCCGGACCGACCCTCCTACCTGCGATACATGTGGAACAACTCTTACAATTAAACACATACTGGACACCTGTCATAAATACTCCCAGATCTTGCTTAACCATGACATCCGAGGCAGCCTCAAAGAAAAGCTCTCTTACAATAACACCGAGAAAATAATGTCCTTTTAAGGACCACATCTCTAATAGATGAAATCTAGATCACAAGAAACCACTATGAAATTTTTACCTGTTCATGTACCAAATAATGTGTATACTCCGTCCTCTTACACACATTGCCTTTTGGCGCCTAAATCTTAAATCATATAAGAATCATACTAGACACTAAAAATCCTCATTGGTTGATGTGTCTTTAATTAATATATCTCTCTCTCTCTCACAATCTAATTTAGTGCATGTAAAGCTAATTTAATTATAAATGTTGACAATTTTTTGTATTTCCTTAATTGTATACATATAAAAAGTAACTTTTCTTCTTTTTCTGGTATATTATGCTTTTAAAGGATTTCGTATTTATAATTTATAAATTCTTAAATTTATTATTAAATTATATTGACCTATTTTACGGCCTAAATATAAAAATATATGAAAAATATTCTTAAACATTTTAATAAATTTAGAAAAACGTTCCCGAAGGAACTGCTTATAGCGAAAGTTCTGTTAGAAAACGAAATTACTAGAAAAGTACTAAATTCTATGCTTGCTTATTAGGGTTACTTTTTAATTACAAGCTAATTGACAGTTTAAAATACTTATTATAATTATAGCTTGTAATTTTTTTGCCACAAAGTTAGTATTAAAATTTTCCACCTTGGTCATTTTAAGCCATAAACAGTATGTGTTTTATATTCTTTTTAAATAACTATTTTTTATAAAAAAAAACATACGTAGTAAGTGATAGAATATTACTCTTTGTTTAAGATTTTTGATTGACACATACATTTTAAAAACCAATAATTTTAAAGTATATTTTGTCATATTTATACTTATACATAGAATGAAAAAATTATAAAAATATGTGCCTTCGCCATATAGTCAAGAATATATACTTTTTGTATAAACAAATTTAAAAAAGTATTTTATTTACATACAACAGTTATTTGCAATACAAAATGTAATAAAAAAAGGATTTACCAAGTTAAACTAAGGTACATTTATAAAATAAATATTTATACATAAAGACTGTCCACGGATGGGGTTTACAAGAGGAGAAATGGATCAAAAATTTCTTTTATTTTTTCTAAAAAAGTATTACTTGTTAAAAATTTCTGTTTCTAATAAAAATATGATTTACAAAAAGACAATGTTGATTTTATGTACAGAGCCCGCAAAAATTTGTAAAGAACAGTGAATTGACCTTAATTACAATTTAAGTTTTATTTCATTTACAGAATTTATAAATAAATAAATAAAACGCATCGAATTTCAACGGGATCAATTTGCTTCAATTTAGTCTGTTATACATAAAGATAAAAACAAACGATAGGGCTATCCTAATTAAACTTATATTTAAAAAAAATATTAAGTCTAAAAACTTTAAGGAAACTCAACACAACTTAAATCGTTTATATGGGGTGTTTCCTTATTGCGGTACAAAAATTTAAGAGCCAAGCTAATTCTATGAGAAAAAGTTTATATACAAGTTATATACAAGGTGTAACCTTTTTTTTAACTTTGGTTTTAATTAATATTTAACATATTTTTTTGATTTCGACTTACAGCAATAGAAGTCTTATTTAACTCGTAAGTTGATTAAACTTATTAGGCCCAGTGGTGTCTCTAGTTGCACCTGAACAAAAAAATCTTCAAATTAAGCAAAAACCCTTTTGCTTTTAATATCTTTAAATATGGTAGGTAAGAGGGAATTTTGGACTGCATACTAATAGAGAGAGAAGAATTAATATGTATCCGGAGAATACCTCCATCAAATATGAGCCCCGTAAACAAGGTTGATCGTAAAAAAACAAAATATATATCCACCAGAAATTTTCGAATGGCTCGTTAGATTAAGATAGGGTAAGTTAATTACAGGCTAAACAGTATATATTCCACTAATCTAATAATGAGAGTGACACGAAAGAAAGCGAATGGTTAAGAAGTTGTAAAAAAACGTCATTTTGACAATCTCGGGAGTGACTTTTTAATCTTTTAAGAAAATAAATTAAGCAGTGGCGGATCGTGACATTTTTCATTGGGAGAGCACAACGCAAAAAAAGAAATAATAATTAAATGTATTCAAAGCTGACCCTCTATCTGAAAAAAAATCCACTCGTCTATTTTTCTGTAATTGTTTACTTATCGGACACCACGCCGATTTTTAATGATCTTTTGGTATGCGGGGTTTTTAAGAGCCTGATTGACCAATCTTTGTCAGAATTTTTAGTCGGCACGTTTCGTTTGAGATATCCATCATCAAACTTAAATAGAAAACTTACATAAATTCACTATATTTCACACAAGTAAATTCTTGTGTTTTTCGCTAAATCAACACCTAATATTTGATTTTCACCCCTTAAAAACCCAAATTTTTACTTAGTTTGCCCATTTTTTCATAAAATTGCAAAGCTTTACTTTGCAATTTTATGAAAAATAAAATCACAATAGCCATGGCGCCGCCTTTTCACTTTTGATAATGGATATCTTAAAAATGAAACGTTTCCCCGCACCGATAAAAGGTATAAATTATATAATATTTTTTTCTTATCATCTAAGCTTTGCAACCCAATAGGTCTTTATGACGCTCGAGTAAATCCCCATTTAGCATTATGGGCTCCCCTACTAATTGGAATTACATCTAAACTCACAAATTTTTTTAAGGGTAAATATACGATAAATGAAATCTCCCTTTTTCGACAGTTAAGAGAAGTTATGTTGTTAAAATGTGTGCTATGTTTGGGTGGTCCAGATGAGGAGATTTAAGGCCGTGTTTCCACGGGCGACTTTTTGAAGTTAATATAGGCCACAAAAAGTGGTTCGATAGTAACCGATCCGATTACAAAAAGTAGTTCGTCCAGCCGCTGCATTTGTTTTGTAGTCAGTGGACGGGATCGGCGACTGACGGCGACAGAATTTTAATCGTGGTTGTCAAAACGTCCCTGTAAAAGAAGTAACATTTTAGCATTCTTGCAGTAGCGTAGCGTGGGTCAAATGACGGGGGGAACTATTATTGAGGCGGCCTAACTTTTCATAGAGCACTATTTAATATTTTCAAATAATTAAAATAGGTTATATACAAATAAAAATGTGAATGAAAATCCTTTGATATCAATGTTATCATACCACGCTATAAATGAAAACTACATAATTTGATTAATTTTTTTAAAGTTTTTTTATTAAAACCTTTTTTTTGAAATATAAAAAATATAACATTTTTAAAATATATTTCTGCAAAAACAAATTCAAAATAAGACTTAACTAAAACAAAACGCACTTTAAAAACTTACAAATATAAAAAACTATTTTTAAAATATATTTTTGCAAAATCAAATATAAAATAGGACTTAACTAAAACAAAGGGCACTTTAAAAGTTTTAAATTAAACGTCGATTTTTAATTATCTTTTTACTTGTTTTAATTTTTTGGTTTTTAGTACTTTTAATTTAATTTTTGGCGTGAACCCAAATAATTACCACCCATTAAATATTTTTAAAACAAAAAACACCTGGTCTTAGGGCGGATGTAATTTCGACCAAGTTTGGAGCAGGTACTAAAAACATATACGTAATTTCGACCAGAAGTAAAAGGGTGCGGGTAATCTTATACGCATTTTTGACCAAATGGATGCATGAAAGATAACTTCGGTCAAAACGATTTCTGGGCTCTGACTTTTACATATTAAATTTTAGTTTCTCCTACGCCAAAACTAAGGAAAATATATTTTTATGAAAGTTTGCTCCTGTAGAAATTTAAGTAATTTTCCATGATTTTCGCAAAAATCAATGATTTTTATAAAGGGTGTAATTTTAATGATAAAGGTGGGAATAGAATTCTTAAGTGAATTAATAAAGTGTGTATTAGTCTTAGTTTAATTAAGGAATAGAAAAAAGGACTTGTTTACTAGAACTAACCATTTATAAGTGTGTATTAGTCTTGGATTTAATTAAGGAATTTTTAAAAAAGGACAAACCAACCATTCTTAATTCCCTAAAACTGTTTTAATTACCCTGTCGGGCGCTATACCGTAGTACCGGAAGATAGGTATACAATTAACTATTCCTGGTCAAAAATGTACATGTCCTTATCTGGCTCTTTTTTTGGGCAGGTAGACGAAGGGATTCTGGTCGAAAATACGCCCGCCGCCGTGAACTTGACACCTTTTATTTTATCCAAAACTGTGTCAAAGTCAACATCAAAAGCATATTCTGACTTGATGCCTATTAGGGCTAATTCGTTTAGCCTCTATTCGCCAATAGTGGTCTTTTGTTATGACTTTATTTTGCGTAAACGACTAAATGACCTTTCAGGGACAGCGTTATTAGTTTAATATTAAGTTTTATATAATTTTATTAAATTTAAAAATTGAAGTACTTGCTGAAGCCCTCCCAGGAAAAATTTATTGGTGTGCCACTGATTGAGGGGCGCTAAAATAGAAGGGGCGGTGGCGGGGGCAGCCCCCCTGCCCCTGCACGCTACGCCACTGCTTTCTTGGAAACGGAACTACAAGCTGGCGACAGTAGACCACACCCAACCACATTTTGTGGCCCATATCAACTTCAAAAAGTAGCCCGTGAGCCTAAGAGACAATACACACTAGGCGTTCAGCACTCACTCCATTTAAGCCGCGGTCAAAGTGGAGCGCATCATGTGAACAGTTATATTTCAATTGCATGTAAGTACCTATATTTGTTTTGCTAAAAAATGGAAAAAACTGAAAATTTTAAATTCAATTAGAAAAACACTCTGTATTTTTATGCAGAAGAAACGGATTCATTTTTTGGTAGCTTAACAAAAATAATAATTTAAATAGATATAAGAAATTAGAATTTAGAAACTTTCTTTTAGCACGGTCCTGAATTCTCCAGCCAAAATAGATCGAAAAAAATTTGCATTGACAATCTAAAAATGATACCTTGCATACACTATACAACACTGCTTTAACCAAAAATCTATGAAGTAAATTAGTAGCTGTTACACTAATCGGATCCAATCGCTCAACCGTGAAAATTGGCGGGATATGTTTATCCAAAATGATCGTAAATAGACCACTAACCAGGTTATTGGTATTGGTTACAAAGCTTTGTTAATAACCGCATCGTCTTCTGGGAATTGTTAGTGAATATATTATTATTTGAACGAAATATAAAGGTTTAATTTACTCATGAAACGTTGTGGTTTTAATTTATACATTCTATTTAGTGCAATTGGTTTGAAAATGTTTTAAATTTTTTAACAAATGGACCTTCTTTCATAATGGTCACCTAACCTATTACTAGACGTATTTATTGTGAAGCAGTGTCGTCGCTTAGGCTTGGGCGAGCCGTTCAGGGCATATTTACAAAAAAAAGTAAAAACTACACAAAAAACTGTGACGTACACTGGACTTAATAAATTCAGTTAAGTTAGAGCCTAATAAGAACCTTACTTTTGTTAATAACACTAACAAGTTGCATTTAATTTTGATAAAAAATTGTTAAGACATTGATTAAAAACCGATTTAAAAAAATTACCACCGTGTATCCTGGACACAATGCATTTCCAGGCCTATATTTATATAAACTGTTTTTTATAGAACTAGCTTAGAAATTGTTTTTGTCCCAATTAAAAGGTTTTTTGCAAAAACTACCAATGCCATTTCTAACATAGTGCCAATATCAACTTTTTTCCTAGAATCTCTAAATATATCCTTAAATGCGCAATATATTTACAAACATATTACAAAAAAAATATTAAGTTAGCCATATAGGTTTAGTAATTTTTTTTAATATCCTAACCATATTGAAAACTTGACATTGGCTGTTTAAAAAAACCTTATATTGGCAAACTCCCTATACAAAGTTATTTTTAAGTTGATATATCTTCTAACACAGTATAGAATGCAAGAAAATAAGAACATTTTTCAAATAAAGTATGTTTGAAAATGCTTCGTTTCCGAAATACATGGTGTTAAAGTTATAAGAAAAAAGCCTTTTTTATCATACCTTTCCTACTACTTCAGATATATCCACCAAATTGAGTACACTTCTTTTAACCATTATATTACATTTTTTGTTGTAAAAGTCTCATTTCTTTAATTTATACCAGTGGCGTTCGAACAAGATTTTTTTAAAAAATTTTTAAGAAAAAAGTAGTACGGCGCTGCTTTTTCTTTAAATTAATAATATTTTAAAAATATCAATTTACTTTAAAGTAAATTTACTTTCTTGTTATTTTTTGAAAATAATAGCCATTTGGATGCATGGCAAAATTGCTAAAAATTATATGGTTCAGATTTTAGCGATTTTACATGCATCCAAATGGCTGTTATTTTTTAACGACAAACGTTTGTCGTATGAAAAATATCAAAGGACCAAATTAACTTTAAAGTAAATGAAATTTTTGAATATTTTAAAAATAATATCGATTGGAGGAAAAAGCAGTGGCTTACTATATTTTTCTAGAAAAAATTCAATACAAATCCTATTCGAACGCCACTGGTATTTTTTTTAAATACTCTTGCAGCAAAACATGTAATGGTTAAAAAAATTGTACCAAATTTAGTAGACATATCTGCAGTGGTAGAAAAGTTATGATAAAAAGGCATTTATTTTACTTATACAACTTTTACCCTGTATTTCGAAAATAAAGCATTTTCAAACATAAGTTTATTTTTAAAATATTTCCTCATTCTTTTATTCTATACTATGTTAAGAGGAATATAATAACTTAAAAATAACCCCGTATATTCTTTAAAAATAAAATATATTTTAATTAAGTAATTAAAAATTGCCCTGGAAGAGGTGGGTGCGTCCAACAAGCTAATCATTGCCTGGGTACCAGGACACGAAGGCCACGAAGGCAATGAAGAAGCTGATAAATTGGCAAAGGAGGGGGCTGGTAGGACAATGGTAGGTCCTGAGCCCTACTGTGGTATTCCATCATGCCAGGTAAGGTCATCCATTAGATCATGGATTATGAGGGAATCACAAGACTGGTGGAGGAGAACACCAGGACAGCGTCAGGCGAAAGTGTTTATCAAGACTTACTCGCCAGAATTTACAAAAGACCTTCTGAATTATAACCGGAAGGCAGTAAGAATAATAGTGGGTCAACTGACAGGTCATTGCAGACTGAATAAACACCTGGAAACTATGGGCCTGGCAGAAGAAAACCTATGTAGGTTCTGCCAGGAGGAGGAAGAAACCGCAGAACACGTATGGTGCTACTGCGAAGCCCTTTGTCCTCTGCGGTTTGCAAGGCTGGGTGAAGAAAAACCTAAAGCGGCAAGATATACCAAGGGGCCAGTTTCAAGCTTGTGGAGTCTGATTAAACAGAGCGGCTTGGATAGCGTGCTCTAACCTATGGACGGAGGACACACAATAAACCTGAGCAGGTTGCAGTGTTAGAGGATATGCAATCCACCTCCTAATCTAATCTAATCTAATCTATTCTAATTAAAAATTTTGCACTGAAAACAAAGCAAATGCTTAAAATCCTAGCTCCGTATCAATTTAAGTATACAGGGTGTTTTTAAACAAATGAGAAAAATTTAAGGAAGTGATTCCTTACCTAAAATAAAAAGTAGTTTGTCTGGTAAACATAGAGCCAAAAGTCAATCATCAAAAGAAATATCGCGGTACAAAAATGACGAAAAAATAACGTTTTTAAATTTTATCTCAAAAAGAAAACCGCTGGAATAATAAAAATCCAAAAAATATTGCTTTTATAAAATACCGTTTCTAAAAATCTTTGCAGTTTTTTAGAATTAATAAAAGTAGTGGAATTAGACTACCCCTATCGTTGTTGCTAACCAAATTAGAAAGAGACTTACGTATTGACTTTTAAAAACCTAAATTTAAATACATTTGGTTTATTTATTAACTTTTTAAACTTTTGTAGTTTTTTTTTATTAAACTTACTAAATTCCAAATTAAAAAAATAAATAAATATAATGTAAATCATAACGTGTCGGGACAGAAAATTTATTTTAAACTCTATTTTTTTGCGATATCTCCCTAATTGTTGACTTTTGACCCCATGTTTATAAAGTAAACCACCCTCTATTTTAAACCAGGCTTTACCCCTAAAATTTCTCGCATTTGTTTAAAAACACCCTGTAAATTATAACAATAAAAATTTTTATCGATTTAATTGCTATAGGTGGTACATTAGATAATTTTTTTATTTTTATTTTTAAGTATAAGCCTTTATTTGAATTATGTAACAACTTTTAATTTTAATTTTTACAAATTACACTTTTTTCCCAGTTTAATAATAAAGCTTTTTTTAACATCCTATACGGTAACTTGTCCCTACCTCGTATGAGCTATAATTTAATAGGACTTTGATCAGTGATTTGTTATTTTAAATTTATGCAGAGGCGTTAAAAAATATTTTTTTCAGGAAATAAAAAAATCTGATTTTTCTCATATAATGCCAGTCACTGTACATTATATCACTTTATTTATTTCTCCTTAATAGCTTAGTTTAGGTAGAATTTATCTAAAAACTACTCGGTAAAATACTAATTTTAAATTATTTAAAACAATATTATTACAATTTTTGGTGTAAATTTTATAACTCGTACCTTTTCGGTTATGCTCGTCATTTAACGAGACCGGCCTCTGTCGGTGCAATGTTGCAGAAATATGGGTAGTGCGATTTCGGTGACACAACGTGCGGTCTGTTACCAATTTTTTGGCAAAAACACGATTTTTACGCGATTCGTGGTTTTTCGGAAAAGTTAAAAAAAATCAATTGTGAATTATTATAACTATATTTTGTGTATATAATAAATTTAGTGCGAATATTGTAAAATAAGAAAGTTTTATGAAAACTTTTAAATTTTGAACCACGTAGGTATTCTATTTAAAGATAAGTTACACACCTATATCTTATTAGTTTTTTTGTAATAAAAACATTTTTACGTTAAAAAGTAAACCTACTTTTAAGATTTTGTTAGTGCTATGAATAATGGGTTTTAGTAATTTTTCTGTACGTGACAGCAGTTTTTGTCAGGTAAGAATAATTTAAATTGCATTAAACATGTTTAAATTACTTCTAAAAATATATTGTGTTAAGTTCTACGTCTAACCAAAAATATGTTATAACATTTCTTCACAATAATAACAAAGGGTGTGTAAATTTTATTTTTATTGTCCATAAACAAATGTATAATAGACCGTGTATAAAGATTTTGGTAGTGGTAAGTATTAGAATACACAAATACAAAAGTTTTATGAATCCAATAAGTAATTAGCTTAAATAATAAATTAGTATAACAAAATTACTTTAATATGATAAGATACACATTTTCTCATATAAAAACATGTTCTTTAAGTGATGATTATTACTTATTTCCTATTAAAAATATTTATTTTATTTTTGTAATCATAAAAGACTCATTTTGTATATAAAATGTTAATTAAAATAAACAAATAACAAAAATGTCATTTAAGAAAACGTATGTCATATTTCCTTCAATTGTGAACTACACTTTGTATAGGAATATTTACGTTCAGCCACTATATTAGGTTCATTGCCAATTAAAGCAACAGCAAAGGAGGAACGATGCATCACTCCTATCAGAAAATGGCAATATGCCGGCATTCTTTGTCTAATCTCTACCTGTTAGTGATCTACACGCGAATGTTTATAGTTGAATTTATCCAAGTTGATTTATTAGGGTGGGTTAAAAATTAAATAATTAAAATAATTTATTTGTTAAAAAAATTATGACAGTGATATTATTATTTAATTATAAGCAGTAAACAAAGTTTAAACACTTTTTTTTATAAATAAAAATATTTTATATAAAATGTTTTTTTTCTGCCATGAGTAACTACATTTTAAATATATTGTATTAATTATCTTATATAAAAAAAGGTGTACACACTTAGAATACCTGCAAAATCTATTTTTTTATATTTTCTCGTTTCAAGTTTACAACAAAATACAAAAATCTTGATAAATTAAATCAGTTTGTTGGTTTATAGTTAAAAAGCCTATTTTAAAGAAAAAAAATAGGATTTGTAAATTGACCGTTTTTTTACAAATATTTTATTTCAAATTTTGCACATCGGCCTAAACTTACTTTTTAAACATATTTTCAGATGGGTCCAACTCTTTGGCGGTCACTGTACTATCGTTCAATTACCCCTGCTTTTTTTGTAACACTGACGGCGTTTTTAACAGTAATTTGTTAAAAGAATAGTTTGCAAATTGAGCTAACTATTTAAAAAAACTTGTGTTTTTGTTTTAACTTTTGTAATCTACCTTGGTTAGAATACCGAGAACTTGTACAAATAATTCTAATCACTTTTTAAAATGTTTGAAAAACATTAGTCAAAAGTAAACAGAGATTTCACAGAGGTTGTGATCGAGTTGCTAGACATACGCAGATAAAACATACTAAGATTGATAAAATGCCTAGACTGACATAGTCAAGTTGCCAGGCGGGAGGATGATTGAGTTCCTAAAGGTGACCCTATTACAGACAGGTAAAACCCAAATCACAAATTTTACTAACCATTTCTCATAAAGGTCAATATATTATAAAATTTATGATTTTCGGTGTTCTGTTACTTGATATTACTCAATTATTTTCTACTGAAGACAGAGTAAAGGTGGAAGGTCATGGTGAGTTAAATCTTCTTTTTTTATTCTTTAACTAAACCTAAGACTAATACACACTTTATACATTCACCAAAAAATTGTGTCAGTTTATTGTTTTGTTCATTCGTAAATAGAATTAGTTGTTATTTTCTTATCACCGTCTAGCAACTCGAATACACCCTTCACAGGGTGGGTTAAGAAGTGTTACTTCGAGGATTATGAATTTTTATTTATTAATATGTATAAAATAATAAGAATATGTATCAGACTAATACTTTTGTGTCATTGCAATAATTAAAGGCGTTGGTAGAAAAAGAAAACAAGTAAAAATTATGAAAAATTACTAAGGTTGGTGAATACAATATGCGTATGTTGACAATAAGCCCACCGGTCGCACTTTGACAATGTTTGGAAATATGGCAGCATAGCACACGCAAAGTTAGCGATTAGCCAACATTGCCTGACGACCTTATACTTTATTATAAGACCAGAAGATCTATGAACAAACTGAAGAAGTAGCAATGGGAAGCCCACTAAGCCCAGTACTAGCAAAATTTCTTTATGGAAAAGTTTGAACAGCAAGGTCATAGTACTGCTCGCTATAAACCCAAGGTATGGTTCCAACATGTCGATGATACCTTTGTAATTTGGAATCATGGATTGAAAAAACTTCAAGAATTCCTGAACCACATAAACAGTATACATGCAAAAATCAAATTTACAATGGAAATAAAAAAAAAATAACAAAATAGCCTTTTAGATGTTTTACTAACAAGAAGTGACACACGGCTCGGGCACACAGTCTACAGAAAACCGACTCATACCGACAGATATTTACACAGAGACACTAACCACTATCCACTCCTTGCCAGAATTCGGTATTATCAAAACGCTTACAGAATTTGCGAACCTGGTGCAATGGACTCGGAATTAACCCACTTAAGAAACGCGCTAATGGCCAATGGATACTCAGAAAAGGAAAAACACAAAGCAATGCATCCCAAAGAAAATCGCCAACCAAGTGGTGTCACCAAAAATTGTTTTTTTAGGACAATATAAAATTTATATGTTTTTATTTTAAAATTGCCAAGAAAAGTGCTAGTAAAACGGAAATATTTTTGCTTATAAATGGGTATTCAAGGTTGGATTATGGTAAACAATGATTGATTTAAGCTTAAACTTTAGACAAAAACGTAGCCCAACCTAATTTTACTTTATATGCCCTTCGTGCGCACTTGGTAATATGCACATTGACATATTGTCAGATGTTTGCCAATAATTTACCTTTGAGTAATTTTATTACTGATATGACGGTAAAAGTAAAAAATCGGTGCATTTAAAGTAAGTGGATCAACGAAGATCTTTCTCAATAAACCCGTGGTGCAAGCGGCTTTGTTCACCTGTATTCAATTAATTTTTCTGTAGATTTTTAGGTAGTTTAAAGTTTTCAAGATAAAAAAATCTCACTCATGTACCTTTATTTGACTTTTAGGTAACAAATAGATAAGTTTTTTAAAATAATGTTTGTCGTCTTTATACCTGGCTATGTTGCTTACACCCTATTGGCAATATATGCCCATTTACACATTTTTTTAATAGGAAAAATATTTTAGACCAATTTTTCGTGACAACTACTTATTTGTAGGTTTTAAATATGTTAAACTTTATCGTGGAATAATGACCGGGTTAAATTATTTAACATTTTGTTTCTTAAAATAAAAATCGCATATTGTATTCACTTATCTTATAATGTCCTATTTCTGTTTTAAGATGTATATTTTTCATCAATACACATAAAAATATGTCCTATTGTCAAAACAATGGACACATCTGAAATAACATTTATTTATCTTCTTTGTAAGATTTTTCTCGGTAGTAAAAATATCAGTAATACTAAAACCAAAGGGACCATATTCGTTATACTAAATATTAGAGAATAAACACGATATTTAAAAAAATATACCGGGTCACAACGAATCTATTGGACAAGCTATAACTCCTAGAGTATTAGACATAACACAATGAGACTTATAAGAGATAAGAGGGTATAAGTAAATTATATCGAAAGAACAGAGTCTTTGCATATTTCTCACTTTTTGGTTACTTCCGGTTTAACCAGAAATGACTCCAATTTTGAATTATCTATATAGAACACCCTGTATATTTTGACATTTTTAGATTTTTAAGATAATACTAAATAGTAATTTGATAATTTAAAAAGATTTACGCCAACTTGATTTTTTAAAGTCATTTGTAGTAATTGCATCTAGGTGGGTCTTATCCTTTATTTATGACATAACTTTAATTTTAATTCGATCACAAATAGTTTGGTATCGTTAGATTCGTCAAAAATCCTTAACTTGAAAAAGTGCTTGTCTAAAAGGATTGCCATTTGAAAAAGAATAGTTAGACACGGAAATGCCAAGTTGCCAAATTGTTTTATTCCTATCTTTCAAATTAGTCACAAAAACTTTGCGATTGTATTTTTCTAACATCACCTAGGGTCACTAGATTAATTTGCGCCCAATCATAGCCACCTAGATGAAATATTAAAAATGTCTCTAAAAATCAAGTAAGCCTTTAAACTTTTTAAAATATAATATTCTTTTCAGAAGTGTCTCAGAAATCCAAAAAGGTCAAAAATACAGGGTGTTTTATTTAAATATTCAAAATTGAAGCCATTTTCGGTCAAACCGGAAGTGATTGGAACGTAAAAATATACGTAAACTCTGTTTTGCTCATATCATTAACCTATACCAAATAAATTCGTTGACACCCGGTATACCTACAGTGTGTTTACAAAAGACTTCACTATACCCTTAGTCTTTTATTTTTAATATTAAGAAAAATCCTATTTTTATAAAAAAAAATTCTTAAATCTGAAATGCCAAAAGTTATGATAAAAATGGCAAAACTATTGTTAAAATAAAAATGTGTATAATGAAATGTTTTTATATTAGTTATGGTTGCTAAGTTAAGGGTAAATTAAAAAATATATATATTATTATTTTTTTAATTTGATAAGAGAAAGTATTTAAAAAAGTTGTTCGACTTTTTTACTTTTAATGTAATAATGTTTTTGCGATTTTAAACCACCCCGTATATCATAGACATATTTTTATTATAGCATTTTGCATTTAAGATCAAGCATTTTTTTTCGTTTCTTGAAAATATATGAAATAAACTAATTACATTTGTAAACACACTGCACCTACCTATATATCGTAAAAACTTAAGTGGACATGTTTAAAACATTTGGTCACAAATTTAAAAAAATAAATAAATAAGGGTAAACTAAAAAGAGCCAAATCAATGACGTGCTAAATATTTTATAAAACACTGAAATGTCATGAAACTCAAAATTCATTTTTAATATTATTATTTTAAACTTTCCCCTGAAAATCTGAAAGCAGTCAGTGATAAGCATTGAAAATAACGTTTTCATCGGGATATTTTCACCCTCAAAAAGAAATACAAATGCAAATGTAGTCCAAATATATTGAAGAATTACTGTTGGACACTAAAAAGGTATATTATGGTATTTATATAAATGTTTAAAAAATATGTGATAAAAATGTTTTGTTTTTATAGTGTCTGCACGAAATATCCATATATATACTGGGTGTTTCCTAACTACGTTACGAAACTTAAAGAGGTTATTTTTATTTCTTATTAAGAATCCTATAAATATATGTCCGTACCAGTGAGGTTGAATACCGAAAATCGGTATTCGAATAAGAATACGTATACAGTGAAAAACAGTATTCAAATATTTTAAGGAAAAAATATTCAGATACCTAGTATTCATGAATACCAGGATTGGGTATTTATGAATACTAAAGACGAAAAAATTTAAGAAGCAAGAAACAAGACTCTCGGCTCTTTCTCTTTCCCCACTGTTCTCAACATACAAAAGCAATCAAAGATTCATATCTTGCCTGTCCAAAAGTTTGAAGAACAAAAAAAGGTCTTTTTCCTTTTTGTCGGTTACAGAATTCTAATATTTATTATCATTTTGGTATTCAAATACTGACAATCTCGTTATTCGAATACTTTACATCCCAGTATTCGAATACTGCTATTCACATTTCGGTATTCGAATACTCGCTACGCCGGTATTCGAATGTTCAAAAATGTATTCGTCGAATACTAAAAAGTATTCGAATACTACCATTCAAAAACGGTATTCTGAATACAAAATCTCAAACACTGACCAAAAAGTATTCTGCCGAATACCAAACATACAGATCTATTCAAATACTATTCGAATACTAGCCGAATGTATTCTGAATACGATTCAGAATACTGAGTATTTAAATACTACTCAACTTTGGTCCGAACTTGCCTTATTTTTGAGATACAGGGCGTTAAAGTTTTTAAAGAAAGTCAATATTTTTTAAATATTTAACCGTTTTATATGAAATTTGGAACTCTTATTAAATATAATAGAACGCTTGTAAAGCTCTACCTAGATTAGGATTGTTGGGTCCACTGGCGTCTCAATGGACACTACAGCCCATATTATTGAGAAAAAAGATACGCCCCTGACTTTTTATAAAGATTTTATACATTTTTCCAATTAGACAATTAAAAATGCAACTTTTTACTCGTCTAAATTTTCTTTATATCTAGCTTTGTTTAAATATAAAAACACTTTAAGTGATTCTCGAAAGTAGGCATAAAAACATAAGATAAAATTAAAAATTAAAAAAAAAAGAATTTTGACCATAGTAAATACGAAAAAAGATGATTTCCGAAAAATTACATAACTGCTTATTTATTTTTAGGCAGATTATTGGTTATTTTTGTTTTTATATCATGTTGCCTATCGATAATTTTTAGATAGAAATTAAAGCAGCGTTTATTTTTTTCAAAAACGAAAATATACAAGACTAAAAGTTGCATTTTTATTGTCGATAAAATATAAAAGCTTTATAAAAAGTCAGTGGCGTACTTTTTTCCTTAATAATATGGGCTGTGGTGCCCACTGAGACGTCAATGGACCCAATAATATTAATCTAGGCCGAGCTTACAAGCGTCTTAAAATATTAAATATGTGTTTTCATTTGTGTTTTATCTACATGAGTAAAAGTTTTATTAAGATATTTAAAAATACCTACTTTTTTAAATACTTTAACCCTATGCATTTTAGAAATTAAGAAAGTCCGAACATATCGTTTATAAAAACTTTTTTCATGAATAAACATGGTAAATCGTCTTCCCAAGTTTGGTACCGTAGGTAGAAAACATTCTGTTATAAGGGTGATTCTTAACCTATACCAAAGACAATTGTAGTTTCACTATAGACTCCCAGAACAATGCTAAATTTTTGGTCATCGAGTTTGGACGCTGGCTTGGCTAAATTTATAAAGCGGCAAATTATACTTACTGTTTACGTGTGTACTCGATGGATACCCGCTTCATAAATTCCACGATGCGAGCGTCCAAGCTGATGACCAACAATTTAGCATTGTTCTGGGTGTCTATAGTAAAACTACAATTGTCTTTGCCTATACGCACGCATAAACTTGGGAAATTATTGCTAAGGACAAACAATGACCGAACATTACAGTAAAAAGTTGGTAAAATATTTTTAGTTTGGGAGATAGACAAATAAAGAGTGTTAGTAAAAATAAAGTACCAACCTATTTTTTGTTTTAGCAATATCATGGTATAATTACTATAAGTCGGTAATTGTAATTTTAATGACGTAAAAATAAAATTACAACTAAAGGAAGACTGTACAAGGTGTCCCATTTTGGTTGCAACAGAGAGGTATCTCAGTTATTATTAAAGATAGAACCTTGCGGTTTTCGCGAACCTGAGCTACTTTTTATGAAACAAAAGTTGCTATATATAAAGCCATCATAGCCGTTTTATTTTCTGAGCTACAGGGCGATTTTAAAATTTTGTCATTTTTAGATACCCTTTGTATCTTAATTGACTGATAACGTATCAAAAGGGTAAAAGTGGATTCTTATACTGTATAAGCAATAGTTAATGGTAACAAAACAAGCACTACTAGTAAACCCATAACTACATGCCGGTGTTCGCGTTAGACTGTTTCTTTTCCATGCATTGCCTATATGAATAGTTGACTGGCTGATTCTGTATAACTCTTTACCAAGAACACAGAGGCGTAGATATAACTTTTTCAAATATTCTTGTTTTAAAAATTTTGACCAATGATATATTGAACGGTATTTTTAATGGAACACCCTGTATATTTGTCAAAAAATAATTTTTCTATTTTTACAAGCTTTTTAAAAATATACAACAATGTGGGTTTATTTTTTATAAACAACGACAAAATTCTCAATATTCATAAATTACATTCAAAACAATTCAGTTTACAGCTTTATTTATTGACATGATTTTTGTAGTGGTGCTTGCGTTACAAAATTCAAAACTGGATTTTGCTATTTCGTTTATTTAGGTTTTTTATCTTGTTCTTAGTACTTACACGAGCAATATTATTAATTTGTAAATCGTATTTATCAAATCACTTTTTTAATTTATTGTTAGCATAATATACTTAGTTTATTTCTAATTCAGAAAAACATAAAACAAAAAGTGTATTGCTTTGAGTTAAGAAGTTGAAAAGCATAGTTTTAACAAACAAAATGTTTATTGATTAAGATGTAAGTAAATATAATAGATTGATAGCTTTTTTGAAAAAAAAATAAGAAAATAGAATATGCCAATACTAAATTAAGAAAATAATTTAATTAAAACCATTTACTAAATAAAAATTTTGCTCAAGAAGGTGCTACCTACCTTGATATATTACAAAAAATACAATATTAAGTTTAAAACAAAATTAAATTTTGAAAGTCGTGACGTAAGCACCACTACAGTAATAAAGTCATTAAAAAAAAACATGTAACTGATTTGTTTTGCATGGCATATTGGAAAATTTTGGATACAAAATAAAAAAAATGTGAATTTGTTGGTTGTTTATAAAAATTAAACCTATGGTGTTATACATTTTTAAACGCTTGTAAAAAAGGAAATTAATTTTTTGACAAATCTACAGGGTATTCATTAAACCAAAACCCAACATTGGTCAATATTTCAAAAACAATAATATTTTGAAAAAATATGACTACGCCACTGCATTGTACGAAAAAATATAAGAATCAGTTTTTACCATTTTGATACGTTATCAGCCAACTGAGATACAAGAGGTACCTGAAAATGCAAAATTTTCAAAATCACCCTGTAGCTTAGAAACTAAGAGGGCTATTACGGCTTTGTTTATGGAATCTTTCGCTTAATAAAAAAAGTAGCTTTAGTTCGCGAAAACCGCAAGATTCAAGTTATATCTTTAATAATACCTGAGATACCCCGCTGTTGCAACTAACTAAAATGGGACACCCTCTACTATTACTAATGCCAAACATAAACATCATGACTTGTTTATTCTTGTTTTTTTATAAAGAACAAAAAATTCATCCAATTAGTTTTACAAACCTGTGGAAAAACTTTACTTTATTATTTCAAAAATAATAATAATAATTTACTTTTTATTATTTGTCTTCATAATTCGCATTATTATATTTAATTAAAAATATCACATCCCCACAAAAATAAAAGTTGCTGAATCCGAATTTGGGGTCGGTTTGACCCTATCAGGTCAGGGTCAAGGTCATTTTAGGGTCAATCACGGCCCAACAAGTAAAAAAGTTGTCCGAAAGACCAGACCATGATATCTTTTAGGTTAGATCATTTAAATGTACCGAAAAAGACGATAATCCTGATATTTATATGTTTTTGAAATTGCTGAATCCGAATCCGGGATTAGTTTAATCCCATTAGGTCATGGTCAGGGTCATTTCAAGGTCAAACCATTAAATTTTATTGAAAATAGACCAAAATCATGGTATATTTATGTTTTCGGGGTCGCTGAATTCGAATCTGTGGTCAAATTGACCCTATGAGGTTAAGATTAAGGTCATATCAAGGTCAAATCATCAGAAGTTATCGTAAATGCACCAAAATCATGACATCTTGGAGTTTTTGGGTCGCTAAATCCGAATTTGTAGTCAAATTGACCCTTCCGGATTCGGATTAGGCGACCCCAAAAACATAAAGGTACCACGTTTGCGGTCTATTTTCAATGAATTTTGATGATTTGAGCTTGTAATGACCTTGACTATGACTATATGGGGTCAAACTCACTCCGGATTCGGATTCAGCGACCCCAAAAACATAAAGATACCATGTTTTTGGTCTATTTTCGATGAATTTTGATGATTTGACCTTGAAATAACCTTGGCTACGATCTTATGGGGCCAAACCGACACCAGATTCAGATTCAGCGACCCCAAAAACATAAAGATTCGATGATCTAGTCTTTCGGACCAACAACTTTTATTTTTTGTGGGGCTGTGTAATTGATTATTTTTATTTTATTATTTCACAAACAAGTATTTTACATAGAAATTTTACTTTTATTTTATTGATTTTCCTTTATAATTAATTTAAAATACAATAAAAGAAGTTATGGTACAAAAAAGTTAATTTTTTTATTGACAAGTGAATTTAATTGCCATTTATCGATGTGATATTTGCTTCGCTTCCTTAATTGCTGCAAACAATGTTTTGGTTTAGGAAATATGTTCCGTGGTGACATAAACACAACTCTATTAGACAAATTATCAGCAAATAAAATTTACTGACCTAATAACTTTACTAAATTTTCAAATACATTTTAGGCCTATTAAAATAATATAATAATGTATGATATACAGTTCTTTTGTTTATTAAAATATTTAAATAATATATGTAGTTCAGTTTAACTATTCGTAAATTAACATTGTTTAAAGTTATAACGTGAAAGTATTTTTATTCAGTAAAAAACCTAAAAATTGCCCAATAATAAAAGTTGTAGAACCCACATGAATTATATTATTAAACCACTATATTAAAAGTGTATATTGGCTTTTAACTTTTGATTAAAATGGTTTTAAAAATGTGCTGCTGAATTAAAACATGGTCGTATGAAAGGATTTACGTAAAAAACATCCAGAAAGTGCTTAAATGACAAAAACCGTATCTGCAAGGACCTTTAAAAACGATCCGCAGAATTTCCAACAAGTACCACATCAAAACAGCATTTAAATCCCAGATAACTTTGATGAGCATTTTGACAAAGACGGGAACCGACAACAACACATCAAATTTTATTAACAAATGTATCTACCTGATTCTTCCAGAATGTGGTGACTACTAAAAATTATAATAGAAGCATAAAATTCATACGTCACTAGTTTCTGATCAAAACACCACCACACACAGTTGACACAGTAATTAAAGGCTAATATTATTTACTAAGAGAAACACTGGAAAAAGAGAAAATTAAAAGAAGTTGCTATGATTTTAAAAAACAAGAACGTAGCTAGTATTTGATATACCAATTATTTGGCAGCTGTTGCTGAACTGTGAATAATTGTTCAAGCTTTAGTATACGTACGCATAGTATTAGTCATAGTTTCGTAACTGCTTTTTAATTTTTCACCTTAGCGAAAGCCGGAAGTCAGGGCGACGGACCAACGCTATCGACGTGTATGGAGTCTTATGAGACCTTTCACACGTTAAGAACGCAAAAAGTCGGCAAACTCAGAGGGTCCATAAAATTTTTTATCACTTTGTCCGGCGAAACCGGCTTAGTGTGAAAAGGCGGTAAGAGTACTTTTAGGTATCCCCTGGAAACGGTTGGAAAAAGACACCATCCAAAACGTCTTGTATCGGTTAAAAATAAAAGACAATGGAAGTGTAAGAAAGTAGTATTATTGAAAAGTGAAAACATAACATTGTCTAACACTTTCAAAGAAAAAAGCGGACATACAGGGTAAACCATTTGTCCGAGAAAGTCCAATATTTCCGTTGTTTAACAAAATGCAACAAAAAGTGTTATATACAATTTCTTGGGTTTTTAAGCCCGCATGTACAAAAAATCTTTTGATGTATACAGAGAGTTTCAAAAAAGTAATGGCTAAGGAGTTAGTATTTTTAAATTGTAACCCTTATTTCTGTATACAGAATTGGACTTGGCATAAAATTTTGCATATGGTGAGCCAAACTTTCGTAAAAAACAGAATACTTGAAAATAAGGTAAAACCGGAAATAAATTGGTTATTACTAATACCTGGCCTAATATTTTTAAATACTAAGGACAACAAAAAAATCCCTGAAAGAAAATTTACTAGATATCAAAGAGGGTATTTCTTATAGCATAGCAAGCATATATAGCCAAGATCTTAACATTTAAAATGCCAAACCTTAGTATTCTATTTTCTTGCCGCATTTTTTCTAACGTTAAGGTACTCGCACACATGTACACTTTTGTGGCCCAACTTATAGCGGGATAATTAATAAACATTATATTTACACAAGCTTACTTGTCATAAAAGTGTACGATTGTGCAAGCACCTTTACAGATGTCGAAAACTTTTATTGTTAAATAATATTCTTAATATCCATGCGATAATTTGTTTAGAGTCGAGAATATATATCCATAGCTTACATAACTTTCAGGAGATATCCATAGCTTATATAACTTGTTTTTGGGGAAAAAATGGAATTTTAAGAACATTGTCAAATATACTGCGTGTTTAAGTTAAAATACCAAAGCTCTCCTTTATCAAAAAATACTTGTCATGAATTTTTAAAAATCTTAAACATCTAAAAAATTTTACATTTTTGGTAAACGAATTTGCTAAAGAAACCTATCTTATTTGTATTCCCAAAATCTAAAAATGGTCGAATATATAGGGTGTTCCATTAAAAAAAATAGATTTAGGATTTTAAATATTGAGATAGTGGCCATGCTATAAAAATATCTACTATTAAACCTAGTAAATTTTTCTACAGGGATTTATTTTGTTATCTTAAGAGTTTTAAAACACCTGGGTAAGTATCATTAATAACTAATTTGTTTCCGGTTTTACCTAATTTTCGATATCCCGTTATTTACGAAAGTTTTGGTATATTATTAATAGCGTGGCAATATCGCCACAAGTGTCAATATAAAAATGATTACTATATGCAATATGCAATTTTATGCCGAATCCGATTCTGAAAACAAAAATAGGGGTTACAATTAAAAAAAACAACTTCTTAAAGATAACTTTTTTTTGGGACACCACCATACATCAAAATATTTTTAGGACTAGCACGTTTAAAAACCCTACAATTTCTATATAAAACTGTTTAGTTATATCTCGTTAAACAACAGAAATATTGAATTTTCTCGGACAAACCCTGTACGCGTTAAAATTTTTGGCGGTCATTGTATTGAATAATAAAATGTATGTTGAACCGTTACATTAGCTAATATACACATACACATAGAATTTTATAGCGGTAGTATACAGTAAGGATATTAAAAATCCCCTCTCTTTATTTTTTGATTTGGATGATTTGGGACAAGATATCGAGGTCCGGTAAAAGTTGATAAAAGGGTGTCACTTAAACTACTTCTTGGCATAAAAATGATTTCGGTCACATGGCTTAGCACCAAGGGGGCACTAGCAACTTTTTTTTCAAATGAAAAGGGAAGTCATGCACCTCGTTTTAAAGGCCCATTGATACGCTACTTTGTTTTTAAAAATCAAACTAGCCGCACCAGACTTGGAACCGTTTGAAATTTGGGTTAAATACTGTAAAACCAATGCGGTATGATTTAATGACATTGGCTTGTAAGTCTGGAAAGGTTGGGCCGATTTTTAAAAACAAAGTGACATTGAGTAGAGAATTAAAGGTCATTTTAAATAAGGTGCTTAATGACCACCCTTTCCATTTGAAAAAAAATTGTTGCTAGTGCCCCCTTGACACTAGGAAACGTAAGATAAAATATTTTTATGTCAAAAAGTGCTTAAAGTATTGCCCTTTACCGTAAATTTTATCCGACTTCTATATCTTGTCCTATTCAAAAGGGTTGGGAAAGAGAACTTACAAAAACCGCACTGCATGTACAAATTGGAGCTAAACTTCAAACGCCTGTTACTCTAGAAAGAATAAGCCGACCTTTAAAAATTAAACGGTGATTCATAAAGAATCAAAAGGCCTACTACATGACTCACCTTTCCATTAAAAAAACTTACTAGTGCTCCCTTGGCACTAGGCCACTTAAGTGATACCATATTACCCAAAATTTACCCGATCTCGATATCTTGTCTCATTTAAACACAAATTGGGGGCAGGACTTTTAATATAATTTTCATTAGGAAATGAACCCTTGCTGAGGTAGACGACTACAGATTTTTTTTTTTTGTGTTCTTAATCGTCTATTAGTTAGGGATCACTGGATCATTTTTACTATTCATTAATAACAAGCTCATTTTTGGTGAGTAGCTTTATTTTGATGAGACGCCCAAATTTTTTCCTTACAACAATTTTCGTTGGTGGTAGCTTACAGGGGTAGCAGGAATTAAGTGTGTTGATTTGACGAATATCAAAAATTTATTGCTATCAAGGATTTTTACTGTTAATTTTCAAGATAATTATCTAAATAAACCGAAAAAATGTATTCTACAAAATGTAAGGTTTCATCAAAGAGTTCCCTACCACCAACATGTATGGTTAACGATGTCGTGGAAAATAACTACTAACAAGCTGATTTTTTCTCTTTTGAATAAATAATATTTATATAATTTAACACCTCCATTGTCCTACAAATTGCAAGGTACGTCATTCTGGTTTTTTAATATTC
The DNA here is from genome assembly GCA_014170235.1 of Listronotus bonariensis. Taxonomy (NCBI): domain Eukaryota; kingdom Metazoa; phylum Arthropoda; class Insecta; order Coleoptera; family Curculionidae; genus Listronotus; species Listronotus bonariensis. The sequence continues at coordinate 8,833 of JACEGR010005947.1, read as the reverse complement.
ATTAAATCAACATATTTAATCTCTGCTACCCCTGTATGCTTCCACCAACAAAAATTATTATTGTAAGGAAAAAGTTGGTCGTCTCGTCAGAATGAAGCTACTTACGAAAAATAATCTTGTTAGTAGTGAATGGTTAAAATGGCCCAGGGATCCTTGGGCCATAACTATATGTGTTACTAAACACGGAAATATATTAAATACATCATTGTTTAAGCTATTAAAAATAAAAAAGTAGGTTTTTAAAGATTGCATGAGCATTTTATTGCTGTAGGGATGTTTTAAAATAAAATCCTATTTAAAATTAAATTCTAGACACAATAAAATAAATCCAGTTTATGGCGTTACGTCAGATTAAAAGATCGTCATTAGTTAAGTGGTTTATTTCTAGACTGACAAGCATTGTGTTTAATGAAAGAAAAACTTAGCTTTTTGAGTAATAAACTTACATAAAAAATGACTTCTTTTGTTAAATTTCAAGAATATTAATTATTAAAAAAATGTTTAGGTAATTATTTACTAAAATTATGTTTATTATTTATTATGAAAGAAGGCATTGTCCTTTTAATACTTTCTATAAGTTAATGTTATTATAAAATGACCGGCATAATTATTGAGCCCTATGGAAAACTTTTTATTTTTCAAATAATTAATAGTTTAAAAAACTAAAAAACACGCTTTTATATGCAACCGAACTAAAAATTAGAAAATAATTTTTCATTAAAAAAAATATTGTCATTTCATAGTAAAAAGCGTAGGGTGCATTTTACTATTTTTTCATAACTTTTCCATCATAGATATTTGCAAATATAATAATTATAACATTTAATATATTTATCACCCCACGCTTTTTACTATGAAATGACAATATTTTTTTAATAAAAAATTATTTTCTAATTTTTAGTTCGGTTGCATATAAAAGCGTGTTTTTTAGTTTTTAAACTATTAATTATTTTTCATTTTTTAGTTTCTGCTACTCTTGACAAAATGGCGAAAAAATTTTTTAATGAACAAGAGTGGCAAATTTTAAAATTTTTCCAACAGATTGCAACTCACTAAAAAATTTCTTCTTCATTAAGTAGCAAAGTTTGAAATTTTGCCAACAGATGGCAATCCAGGCAATGTTTGGACCGTTGCCAATATATTGCAACCCACTAAAAAATTTCTTCTTCATTTAATAGCAAAGTTTGAAATGTTGCCAACAGTTGGCAACCTAGGTGTTGTTTTTATAATATAATGGAATTTTTTTCCTGGCGATCCAAAAAAGATAACGGGATACTGTTTGCAGATTATTGCATTGTCATGTTTCCTTAATACGTGTGCAAAGTTTCAAAGAAATCGAATAGCTGGAAGTTGGTTAAAATTAGGCTCAAAGATTCCGTTACATAGCCAGATAGTTACAACCCAAGTTAATAAAAAAGCGTGTTAACGGCATTTATTAACTGTTATTGTTCATAAAAATTGAACACCAATGGTGCAACTAACCCAATTGTGTAAAAGAACTTATTAATTTTTATTGTTCATAAAAATTGATCACCAATGGTGCAACTAACCAAATTGTGTTAAAACTAAAAAATTTCTTCTTCATTTAATAGCAAAGTTTGAAATGTTGCCAACAGATGGCATCCTAGGTGTTGTTTTTATAATATAATGGAATTTTTTTCCTGGCGATTCAAAAAAGATAACGGGATACTGTTTTTAAATTATTGCATCTTCATCGGTCCTTGACACGTGTGCAAAGTTTCAAAGAAATTGAATCGCTGGAAGTTGGTAAAAATTAGGCTCAAAGATTCCGTTACATAGATAGATAGATAGTTACAACCCAAGCTAATAAAAGCGTGTTAAAAAACATATTTCTGAAAATCTCTGAATATGCCTAAACTTGCAAAACACTGATTAAAATTTGACTAAATCATACATAGTTAGAAACTATATTTATTTTTGAAGTTAGAACAAAATATTATCAAAAAAGTTGTTTGGAACAAAAACATACAGCGTCTCTACCTAAGTTGACGTCATATGGAATTTTTTTTATTAATAATTTTACGAAAAAAAAATAAAAAGTTCTGCATGATTTAAAACCTAAAAATCAATCATCGGTTATCAAATTTTATCAGTAATCTACGAGGTTTGGCCAAAAATTTAATTTTTACTTAGGAGTAAAGTACCTGTATTTTTGCTAATATTAAAAAAATTAGGACTAAAAAAGATGTTTAGAATTAAAAATTACTTTAAAATATACAATTTTGCTTATTTTAAAAAAATGTTTTTAAATTTTTTCTTCTGCGATAATGCTGAAAACTTAGGTTTGTACGTTGATGCAATATATTACATGATTAGGTATAAATTTCATATGACAATTTAAAAACAAATAAAATAAGTGTTATTAAAATAAGAGGAATGTACAATACAATAATGTAAAAAACATCCATTTTAGCAGAAAAAAAAGAAATTAAAGTTTGAAAATAAACAAAATTACATATTTAAAAATAATTTTTAAGTCAAGGCATCTTTTTTTTTTGTAACAATTTTTGATATTAAAAACCCCAAAATACTAAATTTTGTAAGTAAAGCTTTGGCGGTTTTAAAGATATTTACATATCGGGTGATGCGTCGCCGAGCGGAACATAGGAGATCCCATGTAAGTTTTAAGGGGGTTAATTATTGGCTCCCTTGTACATTTTACAGAAATAAATGTAAGATAACTTTTAAAAAGGACTAATATGACAAACCCTTGTGCCAAGTTAAAAAAATAATTACCGAATCCTTAATTATTCAAATAAATGTATTTAAAAAATTACCTAATTTTATGTCTTTTACTTTAAATCTAATGATTGTAAGATTGGTAAAACGAAAGAAAAAACATTCATTGTATTCAACTCTACGTAAGATTTGACAAAGCGTTATAACCAATTGTTTGCTGGTGGCTGCTGTCTGTTTGGTTTTACCTGAACCAAAAATTTTGTAATTTTGCAATTACATTTAATTAAATAATTCAAGTTTTGTCAGACTTGTTTTTCTTATAAAGTTATCTTACATTTTTCTGTGAAAATATACAGAGAAGCCAATAATTAACCCCATTAAAATTTACGTAGAACTTCTTATGTTCCGTTCGGTGACGCACTACTCGGTATACCGGGTGTTTCTCACAGGTTCACAGTAGTTTCTCCTTATAACTTTCTTACCGGTTAAGATAAAAAAATAATGAAATTTGGCATACAATTATTTGACCTAATTGTTAATTAATTAATCTATTTATTTTCTTCCTATAAGTTTCGGTTTAACCGGACTGCCACCAGTATATTTTATCTTATTTCAATAGAATATGACATTCTGAATGCACTGACATCTTACATGTCATTTTTTAATATTTCTTCAATTTAGCTTAAAAATTTTCGTATTTTTATTTTTCTTTCTGAATTTTAAAGAAGTTTGGTTGAGATTCAAGGTAAGATATAGCACGATCGTGAATTTTGATTTTTTTTTTGACACTCGGCACACATTTTTTTGCAGAGATTACTGTGTAGTGTAAACAGTGGGTTTTTTGTTTTTGCTAAAGTGTAAAATATTAGTTCTTCATTATGTCCCGGAAAATACACGTCAATAGACTGACTCAAGATGAGCTGGTATATGAGCTTGCCGTCAGAGGTATTGCTGCAGGTAATTGTGAAGAGATGAGACATCGCCTGACACTTGCTTACCAAATGGAAAAGACTGGAGAAAGTATTAGACATCCTGAATATCCCTATTCTTTTGACGAAGATGCAGAAGTAGTGGATAAGAAGATTAAAGAGTTGATACCGGCTATTGGTAAATTCTCAGCAAGTACAAAAGTGGAAGCTTTAAAAAGTACCAGACGAAGCTATCTCACGTGTTGAATAGACTTGACAATATGGATCCAGGTTCATCTCCAGCTAAGGCAAAGAGTAAATCCGAATGGGTTGCTATGACTCTTACTCTACTCAAGAAACTAAATGATCAAGCTGAGATATTCGAAGAAAGCAAGCAGTTGGTTCCGCCTTCCTTAGATCTTTTAGAAAATGAAGCTGGTGGATCTGGTACGCTTCATCAAGAGGAGGAAGACGACACTGAAGATGAAGTGGAGCAAAGCTTTGCCGCAAATATACAGCAAGCAGCGAATTCGTCTGCCCTTAATCCGAATACAGCTACCACAAGCGCAAGGACTACGTTCACTCGAACAGTATTACCAAGTAAATGGAATCTTCAGTTTTCAGGGGACAAAAAGGGACTTTCCCTTAGCGCTTTCTTAGAAAAATGCGAAGAACTTCGTATTGCTAGGCACGTTCCAAAAGAAGTACTCCTAGAGTCCGGAATTGATTTATTCATGGGAAAGGCATATCAATTTTATATAGCCTATCGGAATGAAGTTTCCACTTGGGATGAGTTTGTTGACTTGTTGCGTGAGGAGTTTCAGCCTACCAATTATAACGAGAAACTGTTTGAAGAAATTCGGAAAAGAACTCAAGGACCTGACGAAAGTATAGGAATTTATCTCGCTGTGATGTCTGGTTATTTTAAAAGACTAACCTGTCCCATTTCGGAGGAGGCGAAATTGAAAATTCTCTTGAGAAACTTAGCCCCTTTTTATCAAAGTCAACTAGCTTTGGTTGATATTACATCATTAAGTCAGCTTCGTACACTGTGTAGGCGCTTGGAAGCAAGAAGAGAATCAGTTGAAAGCTATGCACAGCCTTCCAGGCGTGGGAATTTGTTGGAGCCGGACTTGGCGTACGTTGACGAAGAGCCAGATATATCTTCAGTAAGAATTCAAGAGGCGAACACTGTTGCCGTAGAAAATAAGGAAGTTATCTGTTTCCGTTGTAAGAAACCTGGACATCGCGCTGTTGGCTGCGCACTGCCGAAGCCAAAGTTTTGTTTCCGTTGTAAGAAAGAAGGAGTTACTGTAAAAACTTGTCCTAATTGCAAGTCGGGAAACGCCGGAAGGCGCTCCTAGGTCGAGATTCTGACTTAGAGAGCGCGAGCAACTGCAATCTACGTCCAATTCTTGACTTTGTCTTAGAACATGCACAAGGAGATGAAAGGCCATACCTTAGGGTAGATATCCTAGGCAAAAGTATTCTTGGATTACTGGATTCGGGAGCTTCTCGTACTATTCTTGGAAGTATTGGTTGGAAACTAGTGGAAAGTTTATCACTTAAGTTGGATAAAAGTCAGACTCCAACTTGTAGAGTGGCAAATGGACAACGATGTTCTAGTATCGGAGTTTGTGAAGTACCTATGAAAGTGAGGGATAGAGTCCGCTTAATTAAGACTTTAGTCATACCTGATCTGCCTCATACTTTGATCTTGGGAGCTGATTTTTGGCGATCCATGGGTATAGTCCCAGACCTACGACATGACGAATGGTTTTTCTCTAACTTACCTGAAATTGCTACGGTGGAGACGTCTGAAGAAACAGTTTTAACTCCAGAAGAAGACAATCGCTTGAAGGAACTGTTGGATAGAAATTTTACCCTCATGGGCGATCAATTAGGGTGCACCGACAAAGCAGAGCACGTCATAGTGACTAATTCCAGACCTATTAAGCAACGATATTATCGTGTCTCACCAGCGATGCAACAGCTTATTGACAAAGAGGTTGAAGAAATGCTGAAGCTTGGCGTCATCGAGCCTAGTAAGAGTCCTTGGTCCTCACCAATCGTTATGGCTAAGAAGAAAGATGGATGGAGGTTTTGTGTGGACTTTAGAAAACTTAATAGCGTATCATTAAGGGACTCATACCCGTTACCTCAAGTCAACGACACCCTTGACAAATTGCGAGATGCAAAATATCTGTCTAGTCTAGACATTAAATCAGCTTACTGGCAAGTACCTGTCGCTGAATCTTCGAGACAGTACACCGCTTTTACTGTGCCGAATAGAGGACTCTTTCAGTTCAAGCGTCTTCCTTTTGGTCTACATAACGCACCAGCGACTTGGCAGCGGCTAATTGACAATGTACTTGGAGCAGATCTTGAGCCTCACGTTTTTGTCTACCTGGATGATATAGTCGTAGTGACTTCGACGTTTGAAACCCATCTTGAAGTTCTTGAAGAAGTGTTTAAGAGACTTCGCGAAGCCAACTTAACTGTCAGTAAAGAGAAATGCCAGTTCTGTAGACCGCAGATGAAGTACTTGGGATATGTGGTGGATAGAAATGGTCTGCATGTTGATCCTGATAAGGTTAAAGCCATGTTGGATATTCCAGCACCTAGAAATGTTACAGAGGTTAGGCGCATTGTGGGCACTTTCTCTTGGTACCGTAGGTTCATCGAGGATTTCTCTACAGTTATATCACCTATCACATCGTTACTGCGTAAGTCTAAGAAGTTCGAATGGACTCCGGAATGCGAATCAGCGTTTAGAAAAATCAAAGAATGTTTGGTTCAGGCACCAGTGTTAAGCTGTCCCGATTATTCACTACCATTTGTCGTTCAGTGCGATAGTTCTGGGTATGGACTTGGAGCCGTTCTAACACAACCGCAACCTGATGGAACAGAAAGAGTCATAAGTTATTTAAGTCGTAGCCTTACTAGACAAGAACAGAATTATTCAACCACTGAAAGAGAATGTCTAGCGGTTGTATGGTCAATTGCAAAATTGCGCCCCTATTTGGATCTTGTCAGCTTTACCGTTATCACTGACCATTACTCACTAGTTTGGCTACAAAACATGAAACAGCCTACTGGCAGACTCGCAAGATGGCAGGTACAGTTACAACAATATGACTTCACTCTGATCCATAGGAAAGGTAAAGAGCACGTCGTCCCGGACACGCTCAGTAGAGCCGTCCCGAAACTTGATACAGTGGACATTAAGTTACCCGCTTTAAAAGATAAATGGTATTTGAAAATGGTTGGGCTAGTCAAATCTAAACCCTTAAAATTTCCTGGCTGGAGAATAAATAACACTGGACTGTGGAAGTATGTGAAATGTAATTATCCTGAGCTAGGACCCGAAGTTGACAACTGGAAAAAGGTAGTCGCCAAGGAAGACAGAAGAAAAGTTATGGCAGATGCCCATGAACCGCCTACGTCAGGGCATATGGGGATATACAAAACGTTTGCACGGATCGCTGAAAAATTCTATTGGCCTAAGATGAGAAACGATGTTTCAAGATTCGTCAGTCGCTGTGTAACCTGTATGCAGCATAAATCACCAACTGGGCCTCCAAAAGCGAAAATGGTCACTCATACTAAGCCTCAACGACCTTGGGAAGTCATTTCCACAGATCTTATCGGACCCTTGCCAAGATCAAAACAAGGAAACACATTTCTGTTGGTTGTGACAGACTACCATAGTAAATTCTCACTTCTTCGTCCACTTCGTAAAGCCACTTCGGAAGCTGTAGGTCGTTTCATTGAAGATAACGTTTTCCTATTGTTTGGAGTTCCTTCCACTATTCTTTGTGACAATGGACCACAATATCGTGGGAAGCCATTTTTGAGGTTAGCTGAAAAATACAAAGTCCGATTAAAGTTTAATGCAAACTATCACCCTCGAGCAAATCCGACTGAGAGAGTAAATCGAACATTGAAAAGTATGCTGAGCATGTATATTTCAGATAACCATAGAGATTGGGATGTTAACATAGATAAGATAGCTTGTGCTCTGCGTACTTCGACTCATGAGACTACCAAACTTAGTCCTTACTTCATTAACTTTGGAAGACGTATGATTCTCTTTGGCGATGAATATAAACAGAAAGATATCCCGGAGGTAGACGAGCAGACCGAACTTAGCGTCAAACGTCGCTCCGAGGTGATGAGTAAAATTTTTGACGATGTTAGATTACGTCTAGAAGTGGCAGGGAAGCAGAGTGTTGAGCGCTATAATCTACGTTGTCGGCATGTGGAGTATCTTCCTAATCAGATCGTTTATCGGAAAAATTATGCCCTCTCAGATGCTTCGAAATTTTTCGCTCGAAAACTGGCACCCGAGTATTTAGGTCCGTTTACAATTCGTAAACGAGTCTCTCCGTGGACTTATGAGTTGCAGGATGAGTTGGGAAACTCAAAGGGAATTTGGCACATTAAAGACCTGAAGGATCCGGTGAATTTGGAAGAATAATGAATTGGCAAATTTTGGCAAATACTATTGTATATATTTTCTTAATATTATAACACTTAATTTTAGTTAGAAAAAAAATATACCTACGTATATGTAATCTCGAATATTTTTTTTATTTTACGAAAGGGGGAAATTGTTACATGCAAATTTCATTTAAGAAACATGTAACAAAGTTGTCAAATAAATTCAGATATATTCTTACTTAGCTATTCCACACTTTAAATGAGTTCTCCAAAATATTAAAGTACTTACGGACCTCAAAACTAACCTTTTTTTTTAAAGCTGTTTTTCTTTACTCGAGAAGGGTACGGAATGATTGTTCAGGCATTTTATTGAAATTTGGGGTTTACATTCTAGCTTCCTCGCATTTCTCATGGCATTGTATAACATTACCGTGTACTTGTAGGGCTTGACGTTCACCTATTTTCAAAATAGTACCAGAAAACCAAAGACCTGTTTTTGAAATCCTTGTAAGGGTATCCTAAAATTAACCATGTTTCTTGTATCTGATAAAATAAGTTTTCAGTAAATACCTACTTGGTAATGGGGTAGACCTATTCTCATTCTTTCGGCATAAATTATTACTTATTTTACTTTGATATTGTCATAAAAATTCAATCTTGCTGGTGAAAATTTATTTGTTTTGGTTTTTCTGCCGGTGGTGTCAAATTCATACGTCAAGTACACACACACTGTTGCCAGGACGCTAGAATACCCACATGGTTTATACGATAGATTATTTGAT
>JACEGR010005946.1:0-66730 GCA_014170235.1 Listronotus bonariensis | reverse complement strand
AAATATATATTTTTTTTGTTAAATTAAAAATAAAAGTTTTTCATATGACGCCAACTCATGTAGATACAAGCTATAAGCAAAATTCCTTTCTTTTATGTATCACATAAATTTTCTTTGCAACTTCAGAAATCTCTACAGTTCAATTAGCTGCAGAATCAACCCCTCCTCCAATATACTATTTTGTTTATTTATCTTAAATGTTTATTTAAAAAAATGACAATAATCACGAAAAATGATGAATGTTACGACATAAACTATATTTAATTAGCTGACTAATATTTTACTTGGCAAAATTTGTAATAAACAGATATTTCAAATATAACTATTAAATGCCATGGATAAAATTAAAATATTTAGCCATACCCAAATACATATCGGATTTGTTGGGTATTTAATGCATTTGTTTCCACATTTTTTGTTTTCTTTTATTCAATCATGTATCCATACATATGCATATGTAAAAACATATGTGATAAAAAATATATTTTTTAGCATTTTAGTAATATTGGTTTAAAAAACACACATACATTTAATATATAGGAATCAAAGTCTACAGGTTCATGTGTGTGTCTTTACTTTTGTTGGTGTAGTTTTACATTTAACAACTATTAGAAATTATTAAGAATAAAGTTAGGTAAAGGTATTACTTTTATTATATCGTGTAAGTTATAAGCATATGTATATAAACTTTGGAGGAAGAAAATTGTGTTTAACGATATCTATTCAATATTTATTTATAAAACCCAACATAAAAATTCAAATATATTTATTATTTAAATTTTAATTAAAAAAAATAATTAGGTATATTAAATAATATTTTACAGCTATAATATGCTATAATAAAACGAAAGTAATAATAATTTTATTTTTTTAAAGGTCTATATCCTAATTTAAATATAAGGCATTACATAAATCTTATATTAAAAATCAATAAATTTATTATTATTTTTTGCCTAATTTTACCAGGTACAAATTAAAGCACAGCAACAGCAGCATTTTCAGTTATCATCCGACTAAGTAAGTACGGTTACTGTCATTTTCGACTAGTAAAATACATTTTTATTGTGGTAACCAGCGGTACTGATTTTTTAAACCAATGTAATACATTTTTTGCACAGGTGATTGTCTTAATTTGGAGTGCTCAAAGTATATGAATAAAAAATAATATTTCGCAGGTCTGCTCCATTAATTTGTTTAAAAAATAATATTAATAAATACTTTGTTAAGGGGCATATGTAATTATCAATAATAGTATAAAAGATAAGTTACCAAAATTATAATTAAATAAATAAAAAAACTGCAAGCTGCCAAACATGTATGCTTTTTAACAGTTGAAGCCTTGATTAAATAAAAAATATTAAATATTCGGAACTTTTGATTTACTGCTTTAAATTCAATATACGCTTACCTAAGGCAAAATTTAAATTTGGTTGTCTGCGTGGGTTTAAATAAAACAATTTCACAGTTTTTAATATAAACTACAAGCACAATACACCGAAAAATAATTGCCCACGTTATAAAATAAACAATTAAAGTGCCTCTAAAAATATTAAAATTTTGTTTTTATTTATGTTAAAAATAATATCGGAAACCATAAAGATAGAACTTGGAAGTGGTTTGTAGTTATTTAAACAAAAAAACTGTTTTTATTAGCGGGAAAATAATAAAAAATATTTGTTCGTAAAGCTAACAACACAGTACCAAATGTGTTTTTTAACACGCCCCTTTATTTCTTGTAATTTTTTTTAGGTTGTGTTAACTACTGCAACCTTTTTACAGCAATTCCATAATTATATTACAACCACTGTAAGTTGCAAACACTGCACTGGTGAGCGATACTTGCAGTGCATTTAATTCTAAGCACGTTGTTCAAGCCAGCACTATTTAATACAAACATAATATTTTAGCATGAATACATTTCAAAAGGATCATGTATAAATATCATAAAACAATTTTTAAAATCTAAAAAACGATAGCAAAAAAACTACGTTGGAGCTAGTCACTGATCTATCCTGCTCTAGATGCGACTTTTAAATCAGAGTAGTACTAGAAAAGTGCTAAAAGTAAAACATTTAAATATCTCTGTTGCTAGCAGTGTTCATAAGACATATATTTATTTTAAAAAATATTGTTTTAAACTTAAAAGTATGCTCTTAGGCTATTTTACCAAATTAGAAAACACTATCAATAACCTGCACTTTAAAAATTGTTTTTGGTAACAGTTACATAAATAATTTATAACTTAAAGTGTTAAGTCATCGATCGACAATTTAACGAGTAAACCAAGATTTCCCCAAAGACAATGTCTGGTATCGAAAACCTCCTGACAAGATTAACAACTTCTTTGTTATAACAAAACAATTGTTTCTGTAGGGACAATATTATGGAATTAAGGTTAACAGATATACAGGGTAAGTTTTTTCGATGTTTAATACAGGCATTTCGAAAACCGCTGCATCTATAGAGACAGTTAAATGTAGAAAGAAGTGTAAATTTTAGAGCTTAGTTTAAATCACTTTTTATTTGGTCCAAAAAAAACATGACTTACTAGATATTTTGAAAACAAAAAACGTTTTTTTATGGTTTTATCTCTATAGCTGGAATAGGAAATAGCTATAATTGGAAACCTGTTGATTATTATCTTCCTAATAGAAATGTGTAATTCGATATGCATTGTAGTAGCTCGTTTTTGAGCTACGGCATAACCTAATTTTTTTAAAGAAATCCATAGTTCCCTATTACATTTTTAAAAAGGCCTTTTTATACGCTTCTTAGCAATTTATACTAAGATATACTTTAAGACGGCGGAATGAACGATAATGAACGATAAGCTACTACGCTTATGCGCCATCTATATTTCTTAAATAAATTTCTTTTAAAGTTTTTTTTTATCGCCTAGACCGTACTGATAAAAACCAAAATAGTTCAAAACCGGTCTGCGGTTAGTGATTTTAATTTACTCCAAAGAAAAACCTTTGGCTAGTGTAAAAAATCTTCATCGACAGATCGGACAGTTTTCCGACAGATGTTACCTTGCAGTGCAAGGAAATAACAAGCAGTAAGAAGCATTAGTCCTCTTTTATTTCTGTATAACATAAATATGTTTTTTTCGGTCAATTTTTTTTGTTGGGTTTACTTTCCTCACCAACAAATATCTTTTCAAAAGGCTTTATTCATATATAAAAAATCAGTGATATAAATATTGGTAGTACTAAACATCGCCTTTGAGTTTTTACCATAATAACTTAAATAGTTTACATCTGAAATTTATTACATGATATTTATGTCAGACAGACAATTCTGACGAATGTAACGGTCAACAATTTATGTCTGATAGAATTTTTTTATTGTTTTTATTTCCGTCTGACACAAATATCATGCAATAAATGTCAGATGAAAACCTATCCTAAGGTTCACCGCAGTACTTATTAAATATTTATTAACTTTTTAGTAAAACGTAGTCTTAAAGAAGGAGTTTTTTCAAAAATACTCAAAACTGCCAATATTATACCGATTCATAAAAAAAAATAGTCATATTGATGTGGAAAACTATAGGCAAATATCTATTCTTAGTATATTTTCAAAGTTTTCGAATAGTCGGTGTATGACATCATTATTAATTTTCTAGGTAAATATCATATTTTGGATCGATCTCAACATGGATTTATACCAAATGGATCAACTGAACCTGCTGCCTATAGTCTAACAAATTACATATCTCAATACATTGATGAGGGCAAGCACGTAGCCGCGGTATTTTTTGATCTGTCTATAGCTTTTAACACTATTAACAAGGACTTCTTAGTTGCCAAACTTTATAATATGGGTATCCGTGGCCCAATACTACAGTGGCTAAAATCATATGTGTCGAATAGAGAAATGGTTGTTAAGTATGGTGGTGCAAGTTCTGACGTCAAAGCGGTTGAGCTGGCGTTCCTCAAGGTTCAGTTCTGGGCCCCCTTTTGCCAAAAAAAGAATCTTGAGACTTATATTTAACTTAAATGTGCGCGAAACTTGCAAGCATGTTTTTAAACAAAATAAAGTGTTAACTTTTCTGTCATTTTTATTTTAAGGTGTTTGATGTTTGTCGACAATAATAGAAAAATATTTGAAGGTTTGGGAAATAGCAGTGCATACAATACACGCGGCAGAGATCTTCTCAAAATTCCAAATCACAATACAACAATTTTTAAGAGTTCGCCAAAGTACAAATGCATAAGTTTTTATAATAAATTACCTTCTGAGTTGAGAGCGTTACGTGGAGAAATTTTGTTCGAAGGGTAAAGAGTTTTCTGTTAAAAAAATCTTTTTATTCGTGATGACTTTTTGCAGTATTAAATCTTTTTTTACCCATGATGTAATTTAGTTTTCGGTTTTAACATTTCTTCTGTTTAAAATTTGATTTTTTTTATTACAAATCTAACCTAATTCCTGTTGGTATAGGGAAGGTTCATTGTGTGTTTGTATATACTGTCTATGTTTGATTGCATATTATGTATATGCGCATATATGTATTGTATTACCGTTTTATACATTTGTTTATTTATTTATTTGTACTTTATTTGATATTAGTGTACTTTATTGAACTGTATTGACCATTTACTTAGTTTCATGTTATTTTATTTATGTAAGTAAGTTTTCTGTGTAAATGTGCTAATAATGTTAACTAATGTACAATCTTGTATTTTTAATGGTAATATTATATTTCAATTTATTCTATTGTATTCAAGTCTACTCTATTGTATTCAATCCTGTATTCTATTCTATTCTATTCTATACTATTCTATTCTATTCTATTCTATTCTATTCTATTCTATTCTATTCTATTCTATTCTATTCTATTCTATTCTATTCTATTCTATTCTATTCTATTCTATTCTATTCTATTCTATTCTATTCTATTCTATTTTATTCTATTCTCTTCTATTCTATTCTAAATTTAATTAATTAAAAGAATTTTAGGTCTATAGAACTTCTTGTTGTCTCATACGCCACTGATTATTACATTCATATATTTTAAGCACCCCCACAAATAATATTTAAGTTAAACAGAGAAATATCTTTATCTGACATTTTAAATGAAAATGGAAAATGCAGAAAGTACAATAAACCCGCTGTGATACAGTCATTCAGCTGATGAAATTTCTTTTATGTTTGGCATATAAAATGAGATTTCCTTCATGCCAGGCATTAAGTTTAAAGAGTCTTATCGCGATAAGAAAAGCTATAAGGTTATCTTCCTATATGTTGTTGTTATTGTAAAATTCTGTGTTGTGTATATTTTATGGAAAATGCAAAAACAAAAAATACAAGTGTAACAGCAGTTTTATTTTTTAGATAAAGTTATAGTTTGTTTTGTATTTAAGTTTGTTGTTTCATTATTTTTGTTAATTTAAAATATAATAATTAATAATAATATTATGTTAACAAGACTCATAAATTAAAAATGAATTTATTATATTTAGGTAATATTTCTTCAATAAGTAACGGGATGTATTAGATGGTATTTTATCGAGTACACACCAAAGTATAAAAAATGACCCAAAAGAAAAAAAACCTGGACCTTAGATTAGGGCCGGGATAACCCATGCACTGAAGCCGCTCGGCTTATTGTGCGCCCTATCTTTTACGTCTGGGTGATGTCAGCCAGACGGAACCTACAACTTAACGTGGGTTCCGAACCACGGTCCTATACGCGACAACTTAAGACCTCGTTCCCACATAGGGGGACTAACAAACCTACCAACTGAGTGCGGTCCGCATGTCTACAGTTGCGCAGGACACGGCAAAGTGTGTTCTGGTGCCTTAGTCGTTGCTGGCTATTAGCGTCGATACATTTTGCACTTTGTTCGTCTTGTCGAGCTAACCACTAAATTCTTGACCTTGCTCGCCGGCAGGATTTAAACCCACCTCACGTCGGTTGTGCGCTCAACGAATTGGCGCCTTACACGCTCGGCCAAACACCCGACTAAAAAAAACATTCAATTTAAAAATCTAAAAATTGGTGATTTGGTGGCAACTTTTTCACTGTTATTAAAAATAAATTAAAATTAAAAATTAACTAAGTATTTCAGCTAAAAATTTTAAGTTAATAATATTTCATTTCATCATTTTAATTTTTATTTTTTTAATGTAATCCTTTCTTAATAACTTCTTTAATTTAAAGTTTTGGATTTTTTCTTAATTTGTTTTAGATCGGTACAATTTTTGCATAGTTTGACGCGTATCAAACCCAATGTCATTTAATTAATGAATGTACCTACCAATTATAAAAGGTATCTTTTAGTACAAAAATATAAAATTTTGCCTTGGATAATTCGGCCAGATATAGGTTTTTTTATAAATAGGTTCAGTATGACGTAACTAACCCAAAAACAAAACATATTTTCAAATAAGGCGAATTGAAGTACCGTCATAATGCAAAAAACAGTTTTTGTCCGTATTTCCGAATCCATGCACTTAAGGCACACAATTATAAAGAATTAGAATTTAAAGATTACAGATAATTATTTGTCTAATTTTTTTCGTATTTTTTTGTGTCATCTATCGTTTATGATTTATACCATTATTACTGATTGTTTATTGAATTTTTTACCGATATCTCTTTTAATAATTATTTAAACAATAAACTGTTAATAGCTAAATATTTAAATTAATACATTTTATAAAACTTTTGTTCTAAACCTTTTGCTTTTAAATTATTATTTTTGGAGTTATAATGCATTTGTTTCAAAATCCTGTGTCTGGGCGGTTAGGCGGTTAACGTCAGATGGGCCTGAACACGTCATCCAACATCTGGCCAGGTATTACGCTATGTATACTTCGTTCTTATTAGCATCTTACTCGGTAGTACAACATTAAGCGCGTTGTAGCTTCGAAAATATTAATTTTAGAGAAAAAGTTTAAACTTAAAGTTGTAGAAAATATATCTTTTAAAAGTTTGAATATAAGCAATTAATTATTTAAAAAATTATAATAAGCAATATCGATAATCCCATAAATCGTAAAAGGTAAGTTTAGTAATAGGAAAAAAATATTTAACAAAAAGATAGAAAATTATATCAACGGTTCTTATAATTGTAGGCTTCCGTGCGCCATATTTGTAAGTATTTGGTGTTTTTAGGTTCATTACGTTATACTGTTTCTATCGTTGAAAAAAGAATAACTCTTGCCGAATAATGCGTATTATTACCTGTGCTATTTATAAGTGCATATTTGCGAAGAAAATAATTGTCTCTTAAAAAAATGAAGACCATGATTTTTTGTTGCAAAATTATTGGCTATTGTAAAAAAAATTAATAAATATGCATAGAGTAACAAAACATGTTTTGAACGTAAATTTAAGAAAATTGTTATATGTTTTTAAAAAAGTACAGGGTATTCCAACTCTATTTATACACGACGAAATATCTTTGACCTTTTACAAGATATAAAAATAAATCGTTTTGATAAAAAATGTTTATCTGGATATACTTCTTTTAATGACAGTATTAGTTTATCTACAATGTGTTACAAAAACAGAATTCTTATTGTAAAGTAGGTCTTTATAGAAACTTTTCTTCATAAAATAACATTAGGCTGCGTCCAGACTTGCAACAATTCCCCGCGCCGAATAGCGCATCACATAGCGCGGACGTGGACGTGGACGGAATTTACGTTGTTTTAAGGGTTTGGCAAATGATTCCGCGGTCATTTAGAGCTTGTCGGCTTTTTGCATCAAGGGGTGCGCGCAAATGGGTTGGTTTATTTTGACGGATGTTTGGCGAGTTGTTGCAAATCTAGACGCGGCTTTAGAAAATACCTGTTAATGTTTTGTACCGAAATTAGACAATATAACTCCATTTTTATTTGAAACCAGTTTTTTTAAGGCCACCCTATACATCCAACATACAAAAATTTTTGTGAAAATATATTTTTTCATTAAGCAGGAGTTTTATGAAGGAAGCTTTTTTTTCGTAAAGTTAATAATTAAAAAGTTTTCCATTTGGTAAGAACTTTCAAAGACACGCTGTATATCAACATGCTGCTTATATCTCAAAACCCAGCAGTAATTTACATATAGTGTATTACATTTTTGATATAGAACTTAATACAAAGTTAAAATTAAAACATACAGGGTTTTTCCTTACAAAAAAAACCACAATATTTATTCAAAGCTTTATTTTGTATCTTGTACAGGGGCAAAGATATTTTGTGTATATAGTTGGGACACACTGTATAGTACGAAACACATGCATAAAGTGTCTCTTTTTACTCATGCCATTGCCACACTCGCCTGATGGCTCATGCTGTCAAGCTTCCCATTTGTAGAAAAAGTATCGCTTTATTCACTTGTTACATAAATTACTGTTTTCCTTTAAAAGAGGAATATGACGTATTACGCCAGTTTACAAAAGGCACTTCATTTGTAGAATGACTGCATTAAAGAACTTTATGCATTTTTTATTCTTACTTTAACTGTCAGATAAAGAATTATTTCTCTGGCTGATCTATTTACCTTACGTTTTACTTCCGGTTATAATGAAAATCCATTAAGTTTATATCATAAAAACCAATATTATTTTTCTGTCCTTAATGTTTACTTTGTTTTTACTGGACATACCTTTACCTATTTAAACTATAAGTTTGTTAGCTAAATTAAAAACACAAACTATATGTAGTTTTATAAAAATACTTCTGTTTGTCTTAATAAAGATCTTGCCTTATAGTACAGGAGAGCAAAAAGTATTTTGCCTGGCAATTTTTTGATCCTGCATAGATGGACTTAAACATTTAACAAAAGATAAGAAATACCCCAAGGTACAAAACCTATATCGAACCGAAGGACGCCAAAACCCTGGGGTGAAATTTTTTATTACATTTTAACAACAGAAATCGATTGGAAATGTAATTTTAAGCAAAACATGTTTTTATGTTTTCTTCGTAAAACTAATACTATTTGCGATTGAAAGAAAGGTAATTTTCTAGAAACCTGCGGCAACTCCGATTTTAATGAAATTTGGTATACGAGGGTTTTTGGGGCGCTAATCACGAATCTGAAACGGAAACGTTTCGTTCTCGAGATATTCATCATCAAAATTCAAATTTGAACTAAACTTATTTTCACTCTATTCCCCCTTCTTTTTGCATACAATTCTTGATTTAAAGCTAAACTGTCACACAATATTTGATTTTTACCTTTAAAAACCCCGTTTTTCTACGTTTTTTTCTAAATCCGTTTGACCAAAATTGGTAAACGTAAAGAGAACACATTTACCCAATGGCCATTTAAAAATAAAAATAAAAGAAACAAAGGTATTGTAAGGTAAAAATTGTGCAAGTTTAATTCGGCCCACACTGTAGATCTAAAATTAAAGAGATACGATAAAACAACAGCAAAAGAAATCACTTAATTTTGACATTATGCAGGCTTTAAATTCCTTTGAATTTTACTTTTAAAATATAACTTTATATTATTTTTGCATTACTATAAGTTGTTTTTTTTTGTTGTAATTTTTCATTACTTTATAAAAATTTAATTAGATTAGAACTTATAATTCATTTGGCCATAAAAGAACAACAGCAAACTATATTTACCCAAACCCAAAGTATTTGTATTAAATATTGAGATAATTAATATTTTATTATTGCTATTCTTCTTCTATGATGATATTCCATAGAAAAAGAAACCAAACTTTTATTCTACAGGATAGTCCTTTTTTTTGGATGATTTTAATAAACCAGTAATAGTTGTAAATGTTTTGTTATTTTACTTTGACGGATATTTTAATAAATAAATATCTTTATATACAGGGTGTTTCACAACTTACCCGACAAACTTTCAGGGCTAATTTTACACTAAAAAATATTAAAAAACTTTATATAAAAATTTTGCCCTAAACGTCTCAGTTTTTAAGCTATAGGGTGTTTAATAATAATATTTTTTTATAATAACTTTTATACCAATTGAGTTATTAAAAAAATTGGGGACGCCTTTTATGCAACAAAACACATTTTCTGGCATACAAAAAAAATTATTACTCAGTGTCGTCCATGAAGGGTTTAAGGTAAATATTTTTTAACACAAAAATGGTACGCCCTACACTCTTTGAAATAAAATTAATTTTAAAATTACCATTAGATTTGGAACAAATTTAATTTCTAGACTTTTTATTTGATGCAATTTTCGCGTAAATAAATAAAAGCTATTACACGACACAGTCATTTTGTATAGATAATAATAAACTCTACAGTGAAAAACAACCTTTAATATTTTATTCCTTGACTAGATAGGGATTTGACCATGCCGTGAAATGATTTTTATTTATTTACGCGAAAGCCGTGCATATAATAAAAAAGTCAATAAATCAAATTTGTTCTAAACAATGGAACTTTTAAAAATTATTTTTATTTTAGAAAAATGCAGTGGCGTATCATTTTTCTATTATAAAATATTTACCCTAAACCCTTCATGGACGACATTGGTATTTTTTTGTATTCTTAAAATGTGGTTTCGTGCATATAAGGCGCACCAAAATTTTCTAAATATATTTCAATAGGTATAAAAGTAATTGTAAAAAAATATATATTTTTAAAAATTTTACCACCCTGTAGTTCAAAAACTAAGACGTTTAGGACAAATTTTTATATAAGGTTTTTAATCCTTAATATCCCTTAAAGTTTTTCGGTTCAGTTGTGAAACACCTTTTAACTGAAATAACAATTATTAATTAAAACATTTGAAACAAAAAACTTTGAATACCATTAGATCATTAGACCTCGTTCACTGCTGTCTATCCTGTTCGGTAAGTTTAACATTCTTGTCGAAAACGTCTCATTGTTCCTCACATTACAAACACAACAAGGCCATTTGATGAAGTACGCCCTAATTTAACCAGGATCATGTCGTCCGTTAGGTTCAGCGCGTCCAATCTAACTTGTCCACATTTTAAATGTCTATAACTTTTTAACTTTTAACTTAAAAATTATACAATTACCAAATTATACAGTAAATTATTAAGTTTTTTCCTGTTGAAATGATTACACAAAACAATTTTATTAAGAGAATATATTGACATAACTTAGTTTTTTGAAATGCGATACCCTGTATAATATATCAGCATTAAAAAGGTATTTTAAAGAGCTTTACAAAAATACCACATTTAATATAACTATCTTAAGTAGTTTTGTAAATTTTGCTATTTAAATCTAAAAAATAATGTATGTTATTTCCAGTATATCTACCTACATGACTAATCTTAAACTGTAGCTCTAAATATATTGGAGATTATATATTATATTATTTTTTTTAAATTTAAATGACCATAACTTAGAAACTATTAAAGAAAGATAGATGAAATGTAGTATTTTTGTAAAGCTCTTTAAAAGACCCTTGATGGTATAATATGTGGTGTCCCTTTTTGTTAAAAAAGATAAAGTCTTTACTAAAGAAAAAACTTGATAATTTACTGTAAAAGTTGTACTTTGGATCAATTTTTAAAGTTAAAAAATAAAAATGTTAGATGGATATTTAAAATGTGGACAAGTTAGATTGGACCACTGTACTCAAATAACTCATTACCCTCTTGGCATAATGATGATCGCCCTCTTTTCTGACATCTATGGAATTTTAATGAAGTGGTATACAGAATAACTTTTAACATATTAACTGGAGTATTTTAATCCTTCTAACTACATTTTTATTGTTCCAGAAAGCTGAATAGTATATACATTATAGGAGGAGCACGGAATGTTACTCATTTCCTACGAGTATAACTTTTGCTGTAAGTCAAACCAGAGGAAAACAAGTATTCTGCGAGAGTGGCATTAGTATGCAACTAGTTTTATAACTATTACCACTCCTGGACAAAACAAAAATCGGACAAAGAAAATTTTGTTAAAATTCAATCCTAAATAACTTCTTGGTTTTTCGACCAATTTAAAATATCTTTTTATCTAGTTATTTTATATGTGGATTGTAAAAAGTTTTATAGGGTTAGGTGTTAACAGGGAAGAACCAAATGTTACATTTTGACACACATTTTCAAACACCCTGACGAATAATTTAGGGTTAAATTTTTTACAATCTATTGGATGTGTGGACTACTTAAAAATGGTAAGAGATACAAAGTCGATAAAATAAGGGTTTAATGTGCCTAATAACCTATTTAGAAAGTTTTAAAATTCCGAGTATTTTCGGAGATATCCGAAAAACTAAAAATTTGTTATAATTTTTCCCTGGTCTTGATTAAAATCCGATTTTGAAATAAAAAAATTTTTCCAAAAATTGCTCTATCCAATGGTTATACCTATTTTATTTAAAATGGCCCGTTTCATATTCGCAGGACCACCATCAACTTCATGTTTATAAATGCGGTCCTGATATTCTAATATCAAAATATAAAAGTCAGTTTTATTACAAATTTAAAAATGTATGACACGTTGGGTTTTAATCTCTATACGGACATGTATTTTTAGAAATTTAAGAAATATAACTAACTCTACAATTTAAATTTAATAAATAACTTTAATCAACCTAGCAGAAACCCTATTAGCATCACTAACTTACATTTTTTAAAACACGATCCTGATATTTTATTATTGAAATTTCAAAACCAATTTTATTTTAAATTCACATTATGGTTTTAAGGTAATACAGACCTGTATTTCTCAGAATTCTGTAAACATAGTAAGCTCTACAATTCTTTACAAGTTCCATATAAAAATTGTTATTGTATTAGTTTTAGTAAAAGCTGCTTGGTTTATTTAAGCAATTAATTAACTTAAAATGTACAGTTTTTTTTTACCAAATTTCTATTACTTTCGGTCTAGCCGGAATTAACCTAAACTTTCTTATTTTAAAGGGGACGCCCGGTATAGTTTTACCAATTTGAATAGAAAATGGCATACCAAGTACAATTGCACCTAATTTATTACATTTTGACATTGAACCTTTAAATATTTTAATTTTTATTCTAGAGTGCCATGAATGCAAATGTAATGTCATTGTACTCAAAACGTCATTTTATTGTTAAATTAGTAAAAATATACCGGATGTTTAATTTAAAATAGGATAGTTTAGGTAGTTTCCGACTAAACCGGAAGTAATAGAAAACAAATGCATTCTTAAAACGGTGCACATTTATTTGATATACCTACGTACCATTTTTTTTTTGATATTATAAACAATTAAAAATGTAGGGGGGTGAGCCACTCGCTACGGATTAGAAGTCATTTTTCCCAGAAAAAACTAAACACCATTAAAAAAAAAACTTAAAATCCTTTGAGATAAGGTATTATTTGAACATCCCTTCCCTTTGAACTTTTTGACATTTGTGTTGGTGAGGGGAGGGGATAAAAAAATTGACGTGTTTTAGGATTTTTTTAAAAGTGGATAAAGAACGGGATTATTTATAGTGGTTTGTTTTAATTGAAATGCACTGTATATCTAACCTAAAATATTTTCTGGTTGGTTCTAGTTAGTTCCCTACAAAAAAAGTTGTCGTAAAAATATTGTATGTCTTACATTTTTCAAACAATTAATTACACGGCAATTATGTTCTTTTATTCTTATATTTTTCGAGTTTATTAATTTCTTTGTTATACAGGGTGGGCCAAATTCGACGCTCCTGATAGAAAACTCATGTTTTTGTATATTTTACAAAAAAACTGCCCATGATTTGCGAGGCTCAAATTTCAAGCTAAATTTACTATTGAATTGCAATTCGCTATCTAGCGTCGTTTACGTGCTACAACGTGTTTCTTAATTTCTTGTGTTTTTTTTATTCTTCATATCTTTTTATTTTTAAATATTTTTTTTTACTTCTGTAAAAACAGTTCTACAGCAACTTTCTATGCAGATTGCAGATATAATTTTAGCTTTTTTCTAGGGTTGTGCATATGATTTATTTATTTATTTTTGAAAATTTAAAATGGAACACCCTGTAAATTTTTTACTAATAAAATCGTGAAAAACTTACCTTTTAAAAATGTGTCCCACTTTATATTTCTTATCAGCTGTTTCTAAGATATTGCATATTTTTTTATATTTATGACTGATATTGGTTAGAAAGTAGGCCATAAAAACAGTATTTACTATTTTAAAAGTATTTTATATTATTTTGTTATTATTTTGCCCTAAAAACATTTTATTCAGGTTTCTGACGTAATATTTTATATAAAAAACAACCATTATTTTTTTGTATACAGGTAAGTAAAAGTTGGCCATGAAAAAGAAACACAAGATAAATTTAACCCTTTTAGCTAAAAGCTGGCATTTGTATTCCATGGTTATATTTAATTTACCTAAATATGAAAAATAATGGTTGTTTGTTACATTAAATATTAACGTTTTAATAAATCCTGAATTAAAAGTTCCTGGGGCAAAAAATTAACAAAAAATTTAAAATACCAAAAAATAGGATTATTTTTTACCCCTATTTGCAATAATAAATTATTAATAAAAATGGTTTTTCGTCATTGCAGTCCATAAAAAATAAAGGTTATTACAAGATTGTTTAAAGTAAAACATAAGTACTCTTTTCATGGCCTACTATCTAACCAAAATCAGTCATAAATGACAAAATATGCAATATCTCCGAAACGGCTGAGAAGGAACATAAAGTGTAATACATTATTAAAACGGTAATTTTTTAATCATTTTAACAGTTAAGAAATATACAGGGTGTTCCATTTAAAATTTCCAAAAATAAATAAATAAGTCAAAAATGTGCCACCCTAGAAAAAAAACTAAAATTATATCTTCAATTTGCATAAAAGTTGCTGTAGAAATGTTTTTACAGAAAAAAAATATTTAAAAATAAAAAAGTTATAAAGGATAAAAGAAAACGCAAGAAGTTAAGAAACACGCTGTAGCGAGTAAACGACGCAAGATAGCGAATTGCATTTTCAGCTAGTAAATTTGGCTTAAAATGTGAGCCTCGCAAATAGGGTCAGTTTCTTGGTAAAACATACAGAAACATTAGTTTCCTATTAAAAGCGTCGAATTTGGCCCACCCTGTACATAAAATATCTTTTATTAATCGTATCGATGAAAAAAATAAGAGCTACATAATAAATGGCGTCATAACTTCAATTTTACTACGTCTTGGCTATAACATTTGACACTCTAATTCGCAATGATATATTACCCACAGAAGTGAGCCGCCCAATAACTTCTTTTAAGCTACATTATAGGCCTACATATTTTCCGAGTTTATTATTTGCTAGTGAGAATGCTGACATGTTTTTCGTTAGAAGCAGATATGACAAAATGAAAAATAATAATATGTCTCGATGGGACCCAGAATATATAACAGGATTTATAAAGTTATGCTGGTAATATACAGTGTATACTTTTAAAAAATACGTCAAATTTTATCTTTAGAGAAACGTATGTTTGTGTCAAAATTAACGTGTTTGTTGTGTCTAGATTGGGCCATAAAAATCGACTATATTTTTCCCAATATAATAAAAATATTGTTAGGGGCGACAAAAAGAAAATATCTTACAGGTTTAAGCATTTAATACCAATACTTAGAGGTCTATCTCCCTTAATTTAGATTTTTTGTTTGTACTTTCATTTTGGCCTTACAACTTCCCAACTATCGAGGTAAAAAAATATACATATACACATATGCCAGGCGAGCCGTTTTCGAAAAATTAAGCTTTTTATTTGGAAATTTTGTAAGTAACAAAAAAATGAATTTATAGAAATAGCAACTTAGATTCTTAAGGGAAATTTATGGCTTTACAAAAAATATGTCCCAACGTTTTAACATAAAGTCGTTCCGTCAAAAGTTATTGAAATTTTAATTTAAAGAATGCATTTTAAAAGAATGATTTTATGTAAAAACGTTTGGAACCCTTTTTTTATAAAGCATCAAATTTTCTCTAAAAGTCGGTGTTATATAAGGCATATGTTAGGTTTTTTTACCTTTTTTTTTTTTTTTTATCATTGGACAAACCACGAAGGCTAAAAGCCTAAATACTAACGTACCGTGGGTGTCTTAAGCGATGTAAGAGGGAGTTTGTTGACACGGGACTTAAATACTTGAAGATTTGGGGGGAAGGAAAGACCTCCGCGGGCAGCAGGTTCCACAACCTAGAAACTCTAGGGATAAAAGAACGAACAAAGTGGGAAGTTCGGGGCCTGTCCAGTTGGACCGTATATACCTTGATAGTTGATATACCTTGATAGTTAAGCGGCTTTGACGCAAAAATTATAAAACAAATACAACATCCAAATTTAAGGGAGATTGACCTCTAAATATTAATATTATGGGCTCAGACCTGGTCAAATATGGTCGATTTTTTGCCTTAGTCTAATGATTTTACCCTCTTCCCACCAATCAAAAGTGAACAATTTTAAATTAAAGCGGGAGGGGGAGCCAAATAATATCTTATCTTAAAAAATTATAAACTCTCTTTTAAGAGTTTGGTTCTTATAAATCGGTTTAATAGTTTCCAAAGAAAAACCCCAAATATTTGGGTCTTATAATTTAAATACAAAATGATATTTTAAGTACGGTACATATGCTACTTTTTAACATCCTTAAATAATTTAAATTTTTAATTTTTAATTTTAGTGCAATTAAAGCACTAAAATTATAAAAAATAAATATTGGATTAAGGAGCCACAGAAAAATAAATGTGGGTATTTATTGAAGTGGATGAAAACTTAAAAATATTAAGAGGTTAGACTAAAAAAGAACCAAATACAGTTTCACTGTACCTAAATACAAGTAAGGACTTTTTAAAATGGTCGCCCTAAAAACATTTAGCTTTATTAGTTCGCCAGGAGCGGACCAACCCTTACACCATAGTGTTAATTATTTTTTACACCCTGTATAAAAAATAAATAAAATAAGTATTTTTGGATCGCTCAAATCCTTAGCTAAAAAAGGTACTTCTGTTAGATGGCAATAAATAAAACCTTTTCAAGAAAAACAAGTTTTTGTTAATTAAGGTAGATAGGTATAAAGATTAGGTGATTCTGTTGAAAAATGTAATAAAAACTTATCAAAAACGATTTTTTTTAATTTTCACGACACTAAAAAATAATGTTGGAGGAGGGAGCCAACGTCAAACAGACAAAGAAAAATTATTAAATCCCACCTTAATTTATCAAGAAGTTGTTCACTTCATTGATACTGGAAGTGCCTTTTTTATTTTAGCTAAGGATTTAGGCTATTTTAAAATTATATTTTTATTCTTTTATTTTACCGGGCGAAAAAATAATTAGTACTATCGTGTAGGGGTTAGTCTGTCCCAGGAGAACTAATAAAGGCAAAAGTTTTACACGAATACCATTTTAAGGAGTCTTAACTAGTATCTCTCATATTAAATATTAATTTTCCTATGCCAAGTACCACAAAAGGTATACGAGAAAAATCGATTTCCAGTGGCGTTCCTTAAGGACACATAACCTATGTAAAGAAAGATTTTAGGAAACTATTTTATCGGGATTTGGTCACATATTTTATATGAATCTAGATACTGCCAACATGTTCTTGACACCCTATATGTATAACTTTTCAGATTAGCTAGGTACACATTAAACATCCAAACACAGAGGTTACATGCAAACCAAAATATCCATTAAAATAATAAAAAATGTGGTTTACCATTTGAAGTGACTTTGAACTGTTATTTTTTGTTTAATGACGAGCCTCGCTGCTGTCCTCACCCAAAACCACTTCAAAATAAAAACAGCCTTAAAAATCAAGTCAATAGCACACCAATACCTAATTTTTATTCATGTTTTGGTCAAATTTTAAAATTAAAAATAATCCATTTATCTTTTAAAGTAAAAACAATCGGTTGTCTGCAAAGTCGGTTTACTGACGATAGTTAAACGTGACAACGTCATAAGAAAATACTGATGCAATGGTTGCTATAAACAATTGACACCCATTTACTTTTCACTGCACTCTCTACTCTGATGAAAACATGTAAATGTATTATTGTATAGCAGCTGTTTACGCGGACCGCTCACTCAAGTAGAAGAGAAACAGATGTCGAACGCTGCCGAACGCGGAGGCTGATTGTGCTTTTTCCGCGCTCTCGCTTGCATTCCAAGCCTTATATTTTACGCCTCAGAGCAAGATAACGCCGCATGAGTTTTTTGGTGCGTGCAGCCGTCACCATCAAATTATAACGTCGTTGTCACGTCAATAATAATACTAAGTAGGCACAGTATGTCGTTCGACAACCACGATATTTTTTAAAATGAAAATATAAATGGCTGTCGGTAGGTCGGTATTCTTGGTAAATGATAACGACCATTTGTGTTTTTGTTTCTATCATCACTGCGGCCTCAGCTGACCAAGTTTCGCAAAAAGAGTGGTTGACTATAATTGGTGTCCGTCCGACAACCAGCAGAAATACGTAAGTAATAAATATTTTTTATTTAATTATAGTGTTTAAGATGGTATTTAATTTAAATTTTATTTTAAGCATAAAAACAAATTAAAAAAAAAATATGTCCTATCAGACAACGAGTCACTTGAATAAGTTATAAATATTTTTAATTGATTTTTGTCCGTAGAACAATTTGACTGTCTCTGGGATATGGGTATATGGCTTTATGATTGATAAGTTACTAAACTCTGTTGATGGTAATCCTGCTTTTTGATCCCGGTTGTTTTGGGTTCCAATTATGTGTACATGAGGCGTACTTTTTTTTGGTTTTATTCTTGTAACTGTTTAAAGTGCTCTGCTCATTAGGGAACTAATTAACCATTATTTAAAATAAATAAATATTACTAAAAAGAGTTGATTGACCCATATAACAATATAGGATACCTTATTATTTTTACTAAAATGCATAAAACAACAACGCATTTAAAAACAAATCAATACACAAGATCTCTACCTGCATGTGGTAGACAATGCTTCAGCAGTGATACTTAAGAAATTTCGGACTTTCATTATCTGTATTTTATTATTTACTACAACGTTTCGGGCAGTCCTATTTCTGTCCGTACTCAAGTTTAAACTGAACACTTAAAAACGGACAGAGATAGAACTGCCCAAAACGTTGTGCAAATAATAAAATAAAGATAATGAAAGTAATGTAATAATAAAAACAATGGAAGTCCAAAATTTTTTAAGTATCACTACACAAGATGTTGCATTAAAAAATATAAATTTTATGAAAAAAAATCTTCTACGCCATTAGATGTTTGCGTTTTAGTACAATTATGGTCAGATTAATAATTTATTAACAAAAATTACTTGTCAGGCAAATTATAAACAAGGGAAATCAATATTAATCATTGTATGCATGCACATAAATATGTTCCACTTTTTGTGGTTATTATTAATTAAATATTTTGTTAAATTTATTACAAAAATTATAATATTACCATCCCCAAACATAGTATTATTAACAAAATCGGATATTTTTTTTTTGTAAGACACCAGAAGATATTTTTTACGAAACATAAATGCAAATTTGTAAATATGTTAAAAATACAAGATTACAAAATATTCTTAAAAGATTAAAGGCTAGCTTTTACATTTAAAAATATTTAAAAATGTTCTTATAAACATGAGTTTATGTCTTTAACTTTTTTACAGGACCCATTTTCATGTTTTTATTATTTAACCAAATATTTCCTATCATATTTAGGAAAATTGTTATTTTATTTCTTACAATTAGAAGTGCACTGGGCCAGTGTCAGGTTGCGCAATTTCAACGACTTGATTTTCTACGTGAATTTAAATTCCTTTGATGTGTGAGAGGTCCAAAACCGCTTTCAGTGATATTTTTCTATTTCTGGTGTTCTAAAGTTATGTTAGACGTGTGTTATTTTTTTAACTTAACTTTAACTTTCCTACCAAAAATCCTCTAGCAAAACAGCATATATCAAAATTTTGGTACCTAAGTGCTCTTTGTATCGTGAGAAAACTAATTTTGACCATTTTACTGAAAGTTTGCTTGTTCTTTAAAGACAAGTTTGTCCTTTGAAATAAAAAAATATAATTGTCATTAATATCAAACACTGTATAATAAATTCGACTCTAAAATACAGAGTGATAGCCGAGGTATCCGAGATACCTCGGATATGAATTTTATTAGAGAGATAAGATAGATAGAGATAACTTATTTTAAGGAAAAGTGATTTTATTCACATATTCTTAACGGTTTTTAAATTATCTGGGTTTGAAGTTTAAAGCGTAAGATAAAATGTAATTTATTTCAATAAAAACAGAAGTTTGAGTATCGTCGTTGGTATTCCCTAACTAAGCCGGTGGTACTACCATTGCAATATTTATACACGAAAATAATGTCCGCGTATTTTTCATAAGAATAACATACAGGCATGCATTTAACACAAGTTATTGAAAAAAATAACCAACAGCTGTCAATGATGACAGTTTACGAACAAACAATCATTATTACAAATCAAGTTGCTTTATTAAATCACCTATGCAAACTACTTACAACACTGTTATTTTATTATTATAGAATTTATATCATGTCAACTTTATACCCATATACCGGGTGATGCATCGCCGGGCGGGACATAAGAAATTCCATATAATTTTTAATGGGGTCAATTATGGGCTCCCCTAATTAATTTAGAGAAAAATTCTATTGAAGTTTATTGAAGAGCATGCAAACCTACGTCCATGGTAAAAACTTTAGATTTTTGGTTAACCCGTTTGCGAGTTTGATGCTAATATATTTTTAAAAATTGTTACATTTTTATCGCCTCATATTTATGAACAACAATAAAAATACCAGTTAGCGTGACATAACGTTGTCATTTTCAATTTTAGTGCTTTATTATTATCAAAAAATCGTAGAGTGAAAAGATTAACCATGAGTTATACTACTGAAGAAAAAGTATTGATGATTAAATGGTACTATCAAGGAAATAGTTACCAAAAGGTGTCAGACATATTTGCTGCTCAGTATCCGAATAGACCGATACCCGGAAAATCGGAGACTATTAAAAAATTTAAGACCAAAGGCATAGTGATAAATAACTGCAGATGTGAAGCTAGGGAGTCTCAAAGAGAAGAAAATGTAAGAGATGATAGAGACTTGGAAATTTTATTGCACGTGAAAGAAAATGAAGGGAAGGTGAGTAAAAGGAAACTTCAGGATATGATAGGAAAAGATCAATCAACAGTACTCCGGATTTTGAAAAGGCATAAATACATTTCATACAAATATGAAAGACGTCAAGAGCTAAGGGATCGGGATGACATGATGGAAAGGGCAAAAATGGACAGGGAATTTTTAAGAAATATTGTTTTTACTGATAAGTGCACATTTACGTTAAACAATGAACCCAATCATCAAAATTACCGATACAAAAGAAAACCAACACAGATTTGTCGAAACGAGGACGCAATATCCACAGAAAGTAAATGTTTGGGCGGGGATTTTCGGACAACATATTACTGGACCATTTTTACTTAATCAAAATTTAAGTGCAGAATTTTATTTGAAACTACTCGAAGAACTAATTTTACCCGCCTTAAATGATGTATCCAGGGAAAATCAGGAAATTTGGTACCAAATGGATGGCTGCCCGGCACATAATACCCTGGCTGTTCGGGAATATTTACACAATGCTTTTAATGGAAATGTTATTGGCCTACATCACACCATAAATTGGCCAGCCAGGTCTCCTGACATTTTGCCAAATGACTTGTTTCTCTGGGGTCATTTAAAAAGCATGATATACAAGGATAAAAATTACTCTAATCTAGATGAGGTATAAAATGCTATTTCTGCAAAATGCAATAAAATTTCAATTTACCAGTTAGCCAATGCAAGAAGACAATTTTATGAACGTTTGGGTTATTGTCCAGCAGTCAATGGAGGATAATTGAATTTTTGTTTAAATCTTAAGTTTATTTGCAACATATTAATTATTGTCATAATATTAGTAATTTATTGAAGCATGTAAATAATATAACTGTCATAAGTTCCTAAAATTTGTTACTCTAGTTTAGTTTAACTTAACCTAATTCGTTTGTATAAATACAACTTTAATCTTTTCACTGTACAAGAACTAAATTTTAAAATGAAAACGTAATGTCACGCTAACTAACTATTTTTCTTGTTGTTCATAAATTTGAGGCGATAATATTGTAACAATTTTTAAAAATATATTAGCATCTAACTAGCAAACGGGTTAACCGAAAAATCTAAAGTTTTTACCATGGACGTAGATTTGCATGCTCTTCAATAAACTTTAATGATTTTTTTACTCTAAAATAATTAGGGGAGCCAATAATTGACCCCATTAAAAATTACATGGGATTTCCTATGTCCCGTCCGGCGATGCATCACCCGGTATGTATGTAATTCAAGAACCGTAAGGAATTCGAGAAAAGTGAATTTATTTTTTTATTTTTGTTTAAAATTAATAATAGAATTTATATCCAAAGTATCTCGAATACGGCGGTCATCCTGTATGTGTAAATTTTATGAAACAATTTTAGACATTTTTTCCGAACTGATTTAAGAATGTTTACATTGCAAAATGTGCGATGATTCTTTATTAATTTGTGTAATTTTAAACAGCATTGTGGTTATGTAAAATATAACTATAAAGATTTTATTCACATTTTCCTACACAAAAAAAAATAAAAACAACTACACAAGTATTTTTCTGGGTGCATACATTTCTAAAACACAGAACATACGACCACAATCACAGTTAGCTAAACATTTATTTGGGGACACTTAAATTACCTTATAGTGTTAGCGATGCTGCAAAGTCAGAAAGGAAGAATTAGTAAAAGTATAAAGATAGTATATGTAGAAAAAAGATGATAGTAAAGTAGTATTGCATAATAAGCATATATAATATAAATCCTAATAAAACATTTAGAATCTGCACAAACCTTTTATAAATAAACTAACCGGAACTCTTTTAAAAAGGACGTAAGATTAATAAAATAATATCATTTTTTTGTATATAGAAACAGAACAGAGAGTTTTAGGGAAGAAGATAAGGAATCTTTTCCAACTATCCTTGAATGCCACGGCATCAAGTTCTACTAGTTTAAGATCCAGCTATGTAAATGATACCTTTATGCTTTTTTCTGATAAAATTATTTTTTTCAGCAATACAAGTTATAAATAAATAAATTTCTGTTTGATTTTTAATAAAATTAATGACGGTAACTACATAGGCTTATGTTAGCTTTTTGTACCTAGTTGACAGGCATTAGACCCAAGAAAAAGGAAGTCAACCCTGTTGTGGCATTATCTACATACTATGAACTTTTCATTTATATAAATAAAAAAAATGTGATGGTATTAATATTATTTTTTTCAATTTTTAATTATTACACTATATCAGGACATGGTATTTTATCATGTATTAATAACTTTAATTTGAAAAAGAATAAGGGGCCCATTTTTAAAGACGGATCTTGTACTATACCCACGCCGTCTTACTTTTCTATTTTCTGATGGCACAGTATGCGTATGCCGCCGACTTACACCTCCAAACTAATGGTGCCCTGACTAACCTATCCAAACCAACTGAATTAGAAGTGAGAGATACATAAGAGTCGAGCAGTTTTTATAGACCACATCAAAAAGCACACAGGAACCGGTAATTTGATTGGATTAAAGCGCTACAGAAGGCCATGCATAACTGTCACATTGGGGTGGTCATGGTTAGTTCTGGTTAGTTAAACAATTTTTTAATCACTTTATTAAGGAATTTAAAAAAAAAAAGAAGTTACTATCTAAAAGTAACCATGACCCCCCAGTTTTGCATGGCCGCCTGTGGCGATTCAAACCAATCAAATTATTGATTGTGCTTTTTACCGTAGTCAAATTTTTATCATTATTTATTTTAAATAATTTGACTTCTTTTTAAAGTAGAATTTAGCTTGGAAAAAGCCAGAGGCGTCATACAAGTATAGACGGCAATAAACTATTTCTTTCTAATCGCGTCGTTTAAATAGTGAGCGAGCAACAAAAAGGGGAATAATTTAAAAGTAAGACAGAACACAAAGAAGTGATAACCGCGTTACTTTTTATTATATATACATATTTCTTATTGTTAGCTCTTTTGTTTTGCACATAAATCTTATTTAATCAATCAGATCAAGTTGAGTCAATCTGTAAGTAAATATATTTATACTGTGTAAGGCTTTCGCGGTTATTTTCTGTTAAACTTAAGTTTTTGGGCTATTCTGCCGTCGTTGTAGATTTTGTTTCCTTGACGTATCGCCAGCGCGAGTGGTTGGCATCCTCAGAAGGTTCCTAGTAGATTACTTGCGTACTACTGTAGTACTGAACTGTAGTACGCAAGTAAGACTACAAGTAGACACTACGAACCTTCTGAGTATGCTAATCACAACGACGGCAGAATAGCCCAAAAAACTTAAGTTTAGCTAAAGATATAATATTTATTTTTATACCCTAAGTAAAAATACTTTTTAAAAATTAAATTAATGGAAAATAAACATATTTTTAAAGCCTTTAAAGACTCTTTATTATTACCTAAACATCTTGCATTAACCTATATGTAAAAATGTCATCAAGACTTTTCTAATCCCAGTTACTTATGTCTAAAAATACATTAGGAAAATGAATAGTTTTGTATGATCATTTTCTTGAAATATTTTATAAAGCATTGTTAATATTTTAAACGTACATAAAAAAATTAAGTTAAATAAAAATGGAGGTTTTGTGATACATCATTTTAAAGCTCCTGACAAGAACTTTATAACCCAAGAATATAAAGTTAATACCTTTACCTAATACTAGATAGCGGTACTTTAAAAATTACCTAAATACCTAATTTTTATGGTCATATTTCCGAAATTAATAAAGTGAGATAAACCTTATGTGTTGTGTCCTAAAGCTCTTTTAAAGAATCTTTTTATGGTGATACCGGTGATAATATACAGAATAGAAAAAAAGTATATATTTTTTTAATGAAGCACCCCCATATTAAATTACCATTAAAAAGATCTTTAAAAGAGCTTAAAGAAAATACCCTATTTAGTACATCTAAGTTTATTAGTTTCGGAAATGTGGCCATCCAAATCAGGTATTAGGGTTATATTTTAGGTGCCGTCATTTTGTATAAGATTAGGCTATTGACTTTATATTTCAAGGTTATAAAGTCAGGAGCTTTAAAATGATGTGTCACAAAACCTCCCTCACTTTTTAATTTTTTTTCCAATCATGAAATTTTTATTTGTTAATTTTACTGTAAAATACAGTATTTATGCATCAATTTCGTGTCCCAAAATTGTACTTTTTTAGGTTGATAGATTAGATTAGATTAGATTAGGAGGTGGATTGTATATCCTCTATCACTGCAACCTGCTCTGGTTTATTGTGTGTCCTCTATCCATAGGTTAGAGCACGCTGTCCAAACCGGTCTTTTTAATCAGACTCCACAAGCTTGAAACCGGCTCCTTGGTAAATCTTGCCGCGTTAGGTTTTTCTTCACCCAGCTTTACAAACCGCAGACGACAAAGGGCTTCACAGAAGCACCATACATGTTCTGCGGTTTCTTCCTTCTCCTGGCAGAACCTGCATAGGTTTCCTTCTACCAGGCCTATAATTTCCAGGTGTTTCAGTCTCCAATGACCTGTTAAGTGACCCACTATTATTCTTACTGCCTTCCGGTTGTAATTCAGAAGGTCTTTCGTAAATTCCGGCGAGTAAGCCTTGATAAATACTTTCGCTTGACACTGTTCTGGTGTTCTTTTTCACCAGTCTTGGGATTCCCTCATAATTCATGATATCTAATAGATGACCTTACTGGCATGACGAAATACCGCAGTAGGGCTCGGGACCTACCATCATCCGGCTAGCCCCCTCCTTTGCCAATTTATCATCTTCCTCATTACCTTCGTGGCCTTCGTGTCCTGGTATCCAGGCGATGGTTAGCTTGTTGGACGCACCCACCTCTTCCAGGGCAACTACACAGTCCCGCACCAGCTTAGAGCTGATTTTGCATGACCTGATCGCCCTAATGGCTGCCTGGCCGTCCGAGTAAATTACTATGGTTTTATCCACCTAATTCCTTCTAAAAATTTCCCTAGCACATTTTTCTATGGCTACAATTTCAGCCTGGAACACAGTAGGGTGTTGTCCGAGACCCAAGTCTATTTTGGTCCTTGGTTTGTCCCCATATATGCCTGCTCCAACTCCTTGGTCTGTTTTGAAGCCGTCCGTGTACCAGATTAGGTCGGCTTTAATGGCAGGTCCTGCCACCCAGTCCTTTCTGTCCGGTATCAAGGTTTGAAAAGCTTTGTTTAGCCAGTAGCTTGGTACTATTTTGTCCGAAGGCATCTCACACAGTAAGTTGACTTCTTGGTCCTCCTTGTATCTCCATTGTATGGCCCTTGTCTGTCTTATGATAGGACTCTGGCCTTGTTTGAGTCTGTATTGTACCGCTTTCACTTCACCCTGTATGTATATATGAAGTGGCGGTAGGTTAAGCAGCACTTCCAGTGCTGCAGTAGGAGTCGATTTCATGGCCCCCGTAATACATAGACAAGCGAGTCTTTGTATACTTTGTAATTGCCTTATTGCCGTCTTTTGTGGCGTCTTTGCACCCCAGGCAATTGAACCGTAGGTTATCATTGGTCTGACGACCATTTTATAGAACCATAGGTTCTATAAAATTCGGACTGAGTCCCCAGTTCTTTCCGCAAAGTCTTCGGCATCTACCCAGGGTAGTTTTTGCTTTCTGAGTGACTTTGCCTAAATGTGGTCCCCAGGTCAGTTTTTGGTCAAAGATGACTCCTAAATATATGACCTCTTTTGAAAAGGGATTTCCACTCCGTTGAGCCTGGAAGGTCTTAATCCTTCCAGTGCCCTTCTTTTTGTTAAAGGGACGGTTATCGTCTTGTGAGGGTTGACTGAGAGTTCCTCCTGTTTGCACCATTTGTCAACGGTGTCTACGGCGTTGATTGATAGTATGCACATATGGAAGTATGTTTTGTTAAAACAAATTTAAATTAAAATGCAAATAAATGAAACTCTACGTACACAAAATTTCAAACAAAATATATGCAAGTTGCTTTGTTACCATTAAGAACTTGGTTTTCTTCTTGATTATCATAAATTTGTAACTAAATAGCGCGTCAACTTTAGAATACTGGGGAAATAACTAGCTGCTGTCTGATATCATGGTATATGCTCGTTATTATTCTAAAAAGTACATTTAAATTCAAAACTTTAAAACAAGTTTAATTAATAAAAGTAATATAACAAGAGACAAATGAAAACATGGTTTTAAAAATATAATTATTGTAAAAATTTTACGCCAGTATTTTTTAACCAATTAAATTCGCCACTTTTTTTTTCTTGAAGTAGGGTACATGAATTAGGTTATAATTGTTTTATAGTAATAAATAAAATTACTTTTTTATATTTTACCTTAGATTTGTTTAATTGTAAGTTGATAAGTAAAATTCTATACAGGCTGAGGCGATTTTCCAATAAAAATTAAAATAATTTTCCACGTGTATATTATGTTCTAAACACCATACTTCTTTTAAATTTTTTACATGGTGTTAGAATTTTACTATTAAATATTTTTTAAATTATTTCTATACCATTTTAAATTTTTTTACAAAAATTTAAACAGACATTTTTAAAAACTTTAAAAATGTAAAAATCTAAATAGTTGTTATCTTTTTTATATTGTGCATTTCTTTAATGCTTTCTCCCTTTTATTTTTGATCGGATTATTTAAAAGAATTAAAACTTTGGGATATAAAATTAATGTATAAATAGGTACTATATTCTAAAACAAAATTAACATAAAACATGAAAAGGAGGGTCTTGTAAGACATAGTTTTAAAGCTTCTGACAAGTATTTTATAGCCCTAGAATAAAAAGACAATACCTTTACCTAATACAAAATGGCAGTGCTTTAAAAATTACCCAAATACCGGATTTGAATGGCTATATTTCCAAAACTATCTAAATTAGATGTATCATGGCAAAAATCTGTTAGGCGTCTATTTGACACCTGTTAGTTTGGGATACAAAACCTAAAAAAAAAATGATTAAGAATTTTAAATTACGATATGTAAGTATACTTTTAGGCCGTGCTTTAAACCTTTTTTGGATCGCCGACGTATTGTGTCTCGTTACATATACGGATAGTTATAAGTGTGCATATTTATGATGTTGCTTTTTGTCTTTATTTACTTTAGCTATCTTTTCATAGAAAATATTTACCACAAGTTTCTTATGCAGGACACTGGTAAGGTTTTAATTTTATATTGTACGCCAAAAAATTTTAGTTAGTGCATGTGAAACGTTTTCCCAGCTCCTTAAAAATATTTAAATTGGTATAACATTTAATAAAAGAAGACTATTATTAAACCAATCACTCAGCCTAGTTATAATAAGTTGTGAATTTTATTAATACTATACAGGGTGTCTCTAAAATGTCTGTACAAAATACTACCATATACCTCTTGGGCCAAAATACAATGATCTAACGCAAAGTACCTTAGTCGAAAAGTTATTCGTTTGCGAAATACAAATGTAAAATATTTATTTTATTTTAGTTATTTTTAAATATTTTATTTAATATTTTTTTACAAAGTTCGGTATTCGTTTTTTTTTTTAATAAGAAATCTAATGCTACTTATATTTTTGTTGTTAAATGTAGAGGAAGCCACCCGCAATACCTTGCTTGTATATTAGCATTGTAGTAAATAATACTAATAATAAATACCGCTAAGAGCAACCATTTCTGAGATATCTTAGATTAGAGGTTTTATTTTACATAAAAAAACTCGTTTTTAGTTAAAGGGTTGATTGTTTTCGAGATACAGGGTGTCCAAGTAAAACAATAAATGGAAAATTTGACACCCTGTATCTTGCAAACCATCAACTTTTTAACTAAGGTAAATTTCAATAGATGTTTTTTTTCGGCCCAAAGAATTTGTGTTAGCATTTTGTACAGACTTTTGGACACTACCAAGTTGCCTAGATAAAGCGTGAATGAATGCAATGGCAAACTTTTTGTATGAAATGAAATGTTTAATCTAAAATATCTCAAAAATGGTTGCTCGTAACAATATTTATTAAGTATACTTTTTTGTGCAAGAAATATAAAATTATTAGAATTCTACAATAAAATCATAATATACCAGGACCAAAAAAGTTATGACACTTTGCACCTAAGCAAAGAAGTGCAGGTGGCTCCCTCTAGATTTCACGACAAAAACATTAGTTTATTTTGATTTCTCACTCCGAAAACCCTATTAATGCTAAATTTTGTAAAAAAAAATGTCTTTTAATTAATATGATATTTAATAATACCTTAAATAAAATAAAAACTCTGATACCCTGTATCTCACAAACGATTAACTTTTTAAATAAGGTAATTCACGTTAAATCCTTATATTTTTATACAAGCAATTTTTGCAAAATTTTGTACAGACCATTTAGAGACAACCTGTATTAGTCTTTAAGTTTAGTTGGCAGAAATAAACTAAGAAAGTTCCTGCTTTAGTTTTTTAATAGTATTAAAAATATGAACATAAGACAGAAAACTACTATCTGCCAAGTATTTCACTTTATTATTACACCTCGAAAACAAAAAGAAAGACTTGGAAATTTGACGACATCATAATTCTACATTTGTTAGTCATGTTCTATAATTATAAATTATTACAGTCTAAAATTAAAAATTAAAATAGCCTGATAACTGTTTTAATTTTCTTGAACTAACTTCGTCGAACAATTACGTTCTCGAAAAAAAAACTATAACAATTTAGAGAGGCAAAAGCTAAAACGAATAAAATATTTCACTTGATAACAAAGCCATATTCCTATTATCTCCAGTTTCTATTATCTATTTCTTTTTAACGTGACAACGTCTTATAACTCGATGAACCCGGCTGCACGCACCAAAAACATGACTCATGTGCCGTTACCTCGCGCGTTCCATTTACGGCTTGAAGTGTAAGTGAGAGCGCGGAACGAGCGACAAAGAGACACATTCTCCGCGTCGTTCGACATCTGTTTCTGTCCTACTTATGTGAGCGTGCAGTGAAAAGTAAATGTGGTGTCAATTGTTTATAGTAACGATAATTGCGATAAAGGTAATGATTCTTTCGCCGTTGTCACGTTCAACTATCGTCAGTAAATCGATTTTTTATCCAATTAATAAATTTACTCTAAGTAATCACCCTGTATATTATAGAAAACACAGTCCTATTTGAGACAACAGGTTTATTATAAAAATATTATCAGTTTTATTATAATGGTTAATTGAAGATAAATATAGATAATAAATTTTCCAAACAACTTTACCCGTTTGTAGGTTTCTGATATATAGCTTGAATTTATATTGAAAATATACGCCTAACCACTGCAATCTGTGTAATGGAGATAGTTTACCACTGATGAAAATAAAATAGGATAACATGGATCGTCCATTATTTGACCACAGGCGTTCATATTTGCAAGCGTTATCAATATACCCCAAAACAGCACGAACACTTGATGAAATGTCAGGATCGGCTTTAGTTTTTTATATATATCCACTAGAAGTATTACCTAACTCTTATTTTCGTTATATTTAATGCCAATATTAAACATTTTTTTTTTTCTATATGTTTTCTTGGTTGTGGTCCTATATTTGGTCAAATTTAATCAGCACGTTCGGAAGGGAAAGCTGGATGGTCGGGCTCTGGTGCCCCCTTATTTTTCCAATATTTTTCTGTGTTTTTAATAATGTGTTGACATAAATGTGATACTCTATTTAATGCATAAATGTACAGTCTAAAATTCTTTTGATGGCATTAAGTTTACCATATAAATTATTTCGAAATATTTTAATCAACAGTTGTTACTAAGACAAAATAAACAGTTATTTATTAAACAAGGAAAAAAAGGTGCAGATTTTAGCTCGAGGTTGTGTTGTTTCCCGACGCGAAGCAATGGGAGGCAATAATCCGAGAGATAAAATATATATATATATATATATATATTTTTCGTGTATAATTTTTTTAGGTAATGGAATAAACGACAGTTTATTGTTAAAAACACATATCGTCACCTTTATTGTAAAACCACCTAACTTCAGTTTTTATATGAAAAAAATATTTTAATGCCATCATTATAAAATAAGGTAGGTACTACAGTAGTACGCAAGTAGTCTACTAGAAACTATCTGAGGATGCCAACCACTTGCGCTGGCGAAACGTTCAGGATACAAAATCTACAACGATGGCTGAATAGCCCAAAAACTTAAGTTTAGCAAGGTTATTTCTGCTTAATCTGAAATAAAAGTAGTTTGTTATTTACATTTTAAAAACATTCTCCTAAAACATAATTGTTTACAAACCGGACACATCGCCGATTTTAATGATATTTGGTATGGGTACAGAGGTTTTTTTGCGGCGCTGATTACCAATCTAAAAGCCTTTTTTTTTTTCAGACACGGTTCATTTTCGAGATATTCATTATTAGACTTGATAACCAAAACTAACCTAATTTGACTACTTTCCCCCTTCTTTTAGAAACAATTCTTAATTTAAAGCTAAATTGGTACTCAATATTTGATTTCTACCTCTTAAATCCCCATTTTTTAAATTATTTTACCTAATTTATTATTTCATTTCAAAGAAATGACAACGTTTTTTAGACGTCTCAAAAAACCCTTAAAAGCCTGTTCCTAGAACGTTTCAGGTACTACTATAAAACACATTTAGTAAACGTAAAAAAAAAAGTTTTTAAAACGTTGTTTTTGCCGACACAAAACTTTTAAAAAACATTCACGAACGTTTAAGAACGTTTATCCTACGTTACCCAAAATCTACTGGAATGTTTTAAAAACGATTATAAAACCAACTTGTATTATATGGGTAATGATCAAAGGTTTTTGGGGTTTTTTGAACATGTTTTTTATTATTTGCTAAACACATTTAATAGGGGAGAGTTTTTGACTTCTAGCTGGTCACTTAAGATGTACTGGGTGTTTTTAATTTTGTGTATTTCTAAAGATTCCAACAGATAGAGTTTTTTTCTTTTATTAACCAAACTTAAAATTTTGTTATTATCATTAAATTATGGCTATGATCAGCTAAGTAAGTGGCATTAGCAGAATCGCTTTTGTTTTTATTAAAGCTATTTTTATGTTCTGAAATTCTAAGATCAAAAGTTTTCTCTGTTTGGCCTATATATACTTTACGACATCTGCCACCGTTAAATTTGTGTAAAGATAGGTCCAAATTTAATTCATTTTGAAGGCGATGCCGCCAAGTACACAAAAAATGATAAAGTAAAGAAACCCTTTTGTGAACAATGAGTTTTTGCAGCAAAAAATATTTAACCCGACGAGTTTATAGTACCACGTTACCTTTATACTAGGCAGAGGCGAAATAAGAGAATGTTTTGTAACTAGGTGAAACGTGTTTTAGCAATGTATTTTTTATTATTTATATAAAAATATGTAATCAGGCTCTGTCCGAGGCTATATGCATTCAAAAATAAACAAACATGTCAAACCAATATAAACTTAGGAACATATCTAAAAATAATAAAGACAAAACAAGTAAATGTACAAAATCAGGGGTATAGATGGGCCCATATTTAATTCATTCTGAAAGGGATGCCGCCAAGTACACAAAAAATGATAAAGTAAATAAACCCTTTTGTGTACAATGATTTATTGCAGCAAAAAATATTTAACCCGACAAGTTTCTAGTACCACGCCACGTGCCACCGGTTTTATAGTAGGCAGATGCGAAATAAGAGAATGTTTTGTAAGTAGGTGATACGTGTTTTAGCAGTGTACTTTTTATTATTTATCTAAAAATATGTAATCAGGCTCTGTTCGAGGCTATGTGCATTCGGAGAGGTTTGTTTACTTTATTATTTTTTGTGTACTTGGCGGCATCGCTTTCAAAATGAATTAAATATGGGCCCATGTATACATGATGTTTCCATTGTATTTTACAGCGCGTTTTTTTTATAAATGATTTTGGATCTCCGCAGTGGCGGCTGTGTGTGGTGGGCATACCCGCACTATTGTAAAATATACCAATAATCTTTTTGAATCTTGATAATTAAATTTTCACTAAATCACTAAAAAAATAATTTATTACTTATAATTAAACATTGGTTTTTACCTATGTTGCGGATGCGCCCATCAAATTGGCCATCACCACCCGCCGCTGGATCTCCACTACTGTATGCAGCGTTGTTTTGACCGTGGCGTGCATGTTTACCAACAACCGACCTGGACATTTCACCTCGTTTCGTATGTTTGCAGTGTTCTTAAACTCTAATTATTTCAAGTGGTTTTTTGTCTTGTATACTTTACTTCATTTACAGGGTATTTTCACAATGTATTTAAGGCTCTTTAAAGTCGTTTTTACCTATTAATAAACACAATGGTATTTCTAAACTTGTCTTTGGTTATGAAGGGAAAAAGGTGGAAGATACACATCAACCCAAATATTGTGCCTAAATTAACAAATAAATAATAAAAAGGTTTTAATGCTATAGGTACAAAATAGGTATTTAGAGTTTTAAAAAGATGTGTGAAGCTTTTCAAAACAAAAGTTTTGAAATACGATTTTGTAAAATTTTAAACAGTTCTTAAACAGTTTATTTGTTATTTATTATTTATTTATTTGTTTGGATAAAATCTAGTAATTTCAATTTGACCCCCTTCCGGATAACAAATCAATCGAAAATTTCTAAGCAGCAAGCTTACGTCATTATGACGTCATTTTTAAGTAATTTTTGGTCATTTTTGGTCATAGGACGTCATCAGAACAAAGTTATGACGATATTTAAACGTAATTTTTTTGTCATACTAGCTCATAAAAATCTAATGCTGTCATGTTTGGAAAACCCGTTACGAAATTTTGTGACATTATATGATTCGTGTCAAAATCCAACCGAAATATCATATGACAGAAAAATAAGACTAATGATTTTGCAAAATTAAAATAGGAAAAAATTCTACCGATAAATGGTGTAATGGACAATAAACTACTACGTTTATTCAACATCTTTGCTTTTTATCGTCTACTCCGTACCGATGAGACCAAAATAGTTCGAGACCGGTCTGCGGTTGGTGATCTCAATTAGCTTTGAAAGAAATATCTTCGGCTAGTGTAGGTAGTAGTTATTTCAAAATAACGACCGTGGTGACACTACCGCGTTGTTTAAAAGGTACTGTGAAATGCATAACTGCATGTTTCAGTGCTTGGACAATGTTGACGGCACAGGGGGAACGATGGGTTAAACATCTAATAACTTGACACCCACGGTACTCTGGTATTTAGGCATATGCCTTCGTGGGATGTCAAAAAGATAAAAAAAGTGTAAACATCTGAATCTCCAGGTTAGACAGTGTGCCGAAAGATGCGACCTTGCAGTGCAAGGAAATTGCAAGCAGTAAAGAGTTTTTCCTATTTCAATTTTCAAATAAAATATCGTATCATTTTAGCTATTAAAAAAAGTATATGCGTCAATTTTTCGTCATCTTAAAGACGTCATTATGACGTCATTAACGGGACGTTTTTGTCTGTGACTTAGAGAGGTCGATTTTACATCATTTTGTCCTCTTTTCTGACCAAAAGTGACCAAAAATGACTAAAATGAGACGTCAATAAGACGTCAGCTTGCTGCTGGGCTGCTGGGTTTGGTGCACACTCTTGATGACACTCTTTTTAAATGTAAATCCAATATGGCCACCGATACAAAATGGCGAATTACATATTACTTCATAATAGCCTTAATATCGGTAACAAATGAAAGAGTTGGTAGAATAGAGGTAGAATAGAGCTCATTATGAAAAAAATAAAAACCAAGATAGCAGCCACAAAAGGCGAATTAAATATTTTTTTCACAACTACCTTAATATTGGTATCAAAATAAAGGACCTGATTAATAGAATAGAGCCCACTATTAAAAAAATCAAATGGCCGCCGCCACAAAATGGCGGATTACATATTTTTTCCACAATTACCTCAATATGGGTATCAAATGAAAGGAATTAAGTAGTAGAATAGGGCTCATTATGAAAAAAATTAGAATGTAAGGTGGCCGCCGCCACCAAATAGAGAATTACATATTTTCTACAACTACTTTAATATAAGTATCTAAAGAAAAGGCTTGATTAGTAGAATAAAGTCCATTTTGAAAAAAAAGAAAGTTTTAAAAAATCGGTAGTTTTCCGCATGATAAACTTGTAAATGTGCAGGTACCTAGTGTTTATTTTAATTATTATTGGTGTTTGGTATATTAGGTATATGCATAGATTTTCATTAAAAAAAATTGTTTCGAAAAATAAAGAAGTTTTCTATGTTTTAATAATTATGCCGATCACTGTATAAATTTATGGTTTTTCCATCAATCCATCTAAAGAAAAACC
The DNA here is from genome assembly GCA_014170235.1 of Listronotus bonariensis. Classification (NCBI taxonomy): domain Eukaryota; kingdom Metazoa; phylum Arthropoda; class Insecta; order Coleoptera; family Curculionidae; genus Listronotus; species Listronotus bonariensis. The sequence continues at coordinate 31,379 of JACEGR010005946.1, read as the reverse complement.
ATAAATTAAATTGGTGTTTTCAAAGAAAAAAGAAATGTATTTTGTACAGGGACGAAGTTATTTCGTGTAGAAATTAACTCTATTTCCAGTACCAACTGTATTATAAAATTAGATTTTTATTTTAATAAATAAATACTGGTAAATTTACATTGACATGGACATGGACATGGTCTAAGATATAAGAGGGTGTTAATTTTTATAATATTTAAATTGAATAGAAAACATCATTATTAAAAATAAGTATTTAAATAATAGATCCGTATCCAATGCACTGGCTTAGAAGACCGCTTTAAAAATTTAAATCAATAGATCAGATATTAGAGAATTATTGCAAGTTGCCTTATTAAGCTCGGGTATTATTAATACCGGCCTTATTTAAAAAGTGCTTATTCCCATAATTTAAAGTTATTGCAAATTATATTGACAGTACCATTAACCTAAAAACGGGGAAACAAATTTTAGATGTTTTTCTTTATTGCTTTGTGTTGTAGGGTTTTTGTTTTAACAATTAAAAAATACATTTGAAAAAGAAAGGTTTTAAGTATTTTTACTTCTAAAAACTTTTCGATTTTGTGCTCGGCAGCCGTTCGGTTTACTCGAACAGTTCCAAAGTTAAAATAAGACCAAAATAAGGCTCGACCTAAAACCGACATATATAAAGCCAGGCACTATCTTTATTAAGGGAGTCCTTATTCCATCATGCATCTGCGCAGGCTCAGATGTCACAATAAGGCCGGTATTATTAGTGCCTAGCCTTATTTTACTGTGCAAAATTTCTCTGTTAACTTCAACTACATAATGGCTCTTAGAGGAACGCTTTGGAAAAAAATATTATTCCCGCCAGCGTGTACAGGGTGTTTTTTTGGGATTAAAGGGTATAAAGGCTAAACGGTAGGAGATACAAAAATCTACCATATTTATATATAATATATAAACAACCCAATTTAACAAAGATACTAAGCCATTTATTAATCAAAACAATAAAAACCACAAAAAATAAATTAATTTATAAAAGCAACTAAACAATTACCTATCTCAAGTACTTAATAATTTTTTGCGCTGGTTTAATCACAAAATTTGCTTAAATGTTTTCCATTTTGTTGGATGCATTATTAGAGTCAGTTTGTAATTGAACTAGTGGTGATATAAATATTTGGTATTCTTTTTATCGAATTAAAAAGAAAGAAAAATAAAGGAAATTATTTTAATTTTATTAAAGTTTACCAAATGTTTACATCTATATCGCCTTTAGTTTGATTACAAGCTAAGTCTAAAAATGCATCAAACAGAATGGAAAGCATTTGGCATATTTTGTATTAAACACCAGCTCAAAAAGATATTAGTATTTGAGATAATTGTTTAGTTGCTATTATAAAAAAATATATTTTTGTTGGTTTTTGGTTGTTTTGGTTAATAAATGTTTAAGTATTCTTGTTAAATTAGGTTTTTTATACCTATACATACCCTTAAAAAATGAATACTGATTCTATCAACTATTTCTTTTAGTTTTGCTGTTTAGAACCATGCAAAATATTGATCGCTACATGTTGTGGTCATTGCAAGAAAAGATGCAATATTGTGAGATACTCAGATACAGGGTGTCCCATTTTAAAAAATAGTTACCCTGAGTTATGTCTGGTTTGGATTATATCTTAAAAATGAAATCATGCTAGACACACTACTGGATTCTACATAAAAATTTATAAAACTTTTGTATTTGAAATTTCTTTCTATCTCTATAAATGGCCAAGTAATAAGACATAATAAAAATAGACCAATTTCAAGAATTATACCCTGTATCATGTAAACTAATTAAGTTAGCGTGAATCCGATTACGCCATTAACTAAACACTAAATAAGAGAACGGGACAGGCATTTTTTTTTCGTATCTTTTTACCGTTTGGCCTATTCCATAATAATTCCAACCAAAACAAAACCCTTTTGTACATTTTATTTTTAGACTTTTTTGTGCGAATAATAAAGATTAAGTTGTAAAGATCTCGAATTATAAGAACTTTATAATAATAACATTTATTTGATTACGTAACTGTTATGCCATATCGATTTTGAATTTAAATGTAAAATCTTTAGATACTGTCGGCAGCTCCATCTGCTAGAAAGTGTTGCAATGATGTTTTTTAAAGATAATTTTTGTAAAGGATATTTTGCGCCCTCTGTTGCATGGGTTTCGTATTATATATTTTCGCTGAGATAATCAATACCAAAAAATAACATACTTTGACTCTGTAGAAACCATTTAAGTTTTTAAATAAAATTCTGCATTAACGAATTACCAACGACAGTTTATTATATTTTAAATATTTCTGAGAGAGAGGGCGCTGTTAAACTAACTTATGCCCAAATTATGGATGGTGTAGGGGAGGATAACCATCTTTTATGGCGGATAATTTGAAAAAGTGGCCGTCGGAATGTCACAAATTGGGGTGGCGTCACAGTAGCTAGTGGAGGGATTTCGGTATTTCTTTCCTTTTTTATTTTGTTTCTCTCTGTCCCTTTTTATTTTGTATCTCATTCTAATAATTCATGCTCATTGGTTAAAAAATCTCCTCTGGCTACTGTGGCGCCACCTTAAGTTGCTCTTTTCGACGGAAACTTATTAATACATTTAGATGGTACTCCTCCCCTCTACCCTTCATAGCCCAAATAGAGCAATGGGAGAGTTTTATGCCTAAATTTAAATAATATACAGGGTGTCTCTGTGACTGTACATATTGCTATTACAAACTCCTTGGGCCAAAATAAAGCGATATAATATAATTTAACTTAGTAAAAAAGTTTATCGTTTGCAAGAGTCAAAGTTTTAATTCAATTTTAATTATTTTTAAATATTTATCTATGTTTTTGAATATTAGATATTTATTTACAAGCTCAGACTTAAGAGGTTTTCCATGGTTAGGAATCGAAGTTTGCTAATGTGTCTCTGGTAAAATGTAGAGGGAAACACCTGCTATTAACTATAACCAAGAAGGATAGAAAAAGCGTTCTACGTAAAAGATTTTCCCTGTATAGGCTCTATACAGTGTGTGTATACGTTTGGCGTCATATGGGAAACTTTTTTATTATTGATTTTACGAAAAAGTTACTTTTCTGCATGGTCTAAAACCTAAAAAGCAACCATCAGATATTAAATTGTCTCTTAGTCTTCTACGAGGATTGACCAAAAATGTAATTTTAGCCAAATAGTAAAGTACCTGCATTTTTGCTAATATCAAAAATTGTTATATGGAACAGATGTTTATAATTCAAAATTACCTCTAAATATGCAATTTTGTTAATTTATATATACTCTACCTGCCTGCTACGACCTGCTACGAGAGGACTTCAATACTGAATCAAAAATTACAAATTACATCGAAAATAAAATATTGTATTATTAAACAAAAATAAACTCTTATTGTTAAATAATTTTTTACTCGAAAACGGCTCATTTTATCGATGTCAAACAAGAGTACCTTTTTTTAGCAAAAGGTTTATACTACCCAAAAACATATTTTTGTGTCTTCACCATACAGGGCGTAAAAATATTATCAATAATGTGCGAAAACTAGTCCGTCCCTGGCAAACTAAAGAAGCGACATAAGTTTCAAGGGCACTATTTTAAGAGGTCTTTACTAGTATGCATCGTACTAAAATATTATCAAATTATACAGAGCGCTTTAAAAGTTATTCACGAAAAATCGATTTCTAGCTTCCCACATTTTCCCGGACACCCTGTATATAAAAAAATATTTTTGATTTTTTTTCTGCGATGATGGTGAAAATTTAGGTTTGTACATTAATACTACATTCCATGATTATAAATATCATAGAACAATTTCAAATATATATTTTTAAAATTTATTGTTACTAAAACATAAAGAATATACAATGTTACTAATGTACAAACTTAAATTTTCTCGTTTTTCGCAGAAAAACATCTTTTATTTAGAAATGAACGAAATTGTATATTTGCAAGTAATTTTTATTTAATTCTAAACATGTTTTCTTTATAACAATTTAAGATACTAACAGGTACTTTCCTCTTGAGCAATAATTACATTTTTGTCCAGACCTCGTAGATGACCGACACAATTCGATATCTCATAATTGTATTGTAGGTTTTCGACTATGCAGAACTTTTATAAACAATAACTTTTTTCGTAAAATGAAAAATAAAAAAATTTACCATATGACGCCAACTTAATTACCTAGACATACTGTATATAAAAGATGTATGTACGTATATACGAAACTTATTTCTAGAATGTACGTCTTATGTACGTACTTTAAAGTACATACATATGACATACATTTTAGATCCCTGGACGTAACGACGTAAAATGGATGTAAAATGTACGTACTTTGTACGTACTGTGCTGATTGGGTATGTTACTGACACTTCACAATATTAAAATTTGCTTAGGTGGGCGGGGCTTCCCGGAGCTCCCGAAGACTTTATATTGTAAAAGGATCCTAGATAAATTATTCAGTCATTGTTTAATTAATGATAATTACTGTATAATTGAACAAAAGGTACTCAATCAAAACATGATTATTACTTACCCCAAAGTCTTTGTAGAAATCAGAGGAGTTTTTAGGCTTAAAACCCATTCAACCGGGACTTCTTCTCCTCAGCAGCTATTCTACCACCCTCAGCTTCTTCCTCTTCCTCTTCGCGCTTGCGACGTCTCTTTTGGAAGAAATAGCAGGCAGCTCCGGCTCCTGCTAGAAGAATCAATGCTGCTATAGATGAAAAGACAGCTGTCAGGACAACGTCCCGTTTTTCCATCATTAACTGAAAAAAATTATTGTATTGTAAAAATTATTATATAAATAAAAAAATAATAAAGTGCTGTTTTTACAAGTTTTCCTTCCCGCTTTTATCTTTTAAATGGGGCAACGGGGATATCGGGAAAAACTTCGGTAAAATTGTATTACTTTTTTGATGAACTAGGTACTTTTTTAAATAATTTTGGTAACGTGGCCTAGTGGTTAGAGGGTATTAAGTTTTTTCCCAGTAGAAGAAGGGTTAGGTATCATATCGTTTAAGAATCTTATCGATTTCATACTAACATTACTTTTAACCCTTATACTTATTAACATAAAATTGTTAATATTTTTTATCCAACACTTACATATAATAGCCACATAATTGATCAGATTTTGAGGATATAAAGTGTACTATAAGTCACTAGTGAGCTAAAGTACCCTTTAGCTCACTAGTGAATTATAGACAATACAAAATTTTGTTGCTGGTGTTGACAATGACAAGTAACAAATAATGGATGACGTTTTCAAATTATTTTCGATATTAAAAACGATTTATACGAAAGTGTTGGATAAAATTTTGTATTAGACACGTGAGTTATTACATATAAGTCACTTAAGAAAATTACCTCTCTCGCCCTTCGAGCTCGAGAGTTAAACTTTTCTTGCGTGACTTATATGTAATATAACTCACTTATTTAATAAATAACTATTATGTCCCATAAAGAAGCAGCATAAAATTTATCCTATTTCTTTTTGTTGATTGCTTTGTCATTTAACAAATAATTTTTTATAAAAAAGAAAATCTGTTTTTGCACTTTTGCATTTTCTAAATTTTCATAAATATTCTTCAATGCCATTACTTATGTCCAGAAAATCATCAAGTTTTTCAGTTTTGTTTTATATGTCTGTTTTGTATGTCTTTGAGCTTTTATAGAAGAAATCTTATTTCGACCTAGGTTTTCGTTTGTATGAGTAACAATATTATGCAGCAATCTGCAGCATGCTGTCGTCATAATAAAATTTCCAAGCTTTCTACTCAGTTCTTGACCCTTTAGGCCGCTTTCAGACGGGCGACTTTTTGCAGTCGAAGTTTTCCGCAAAAGTTGATCGTTTGTGGTTGATTGTCGCTACTTGCAGTTGTCATTTAACAACCATGGAAAAATCTATTCCTTTTCATACGGGCGTTTTTTCGACTGCAAACAAACTTCTGCCGCTGATTGTCGCCGATCGAGTCGACTGACTACACGTTAGTTACAACTACAGTTGTAGTCGAAATTGGCGACAAGACGCCGATATTTTTGTAGTCAACTTCAACTGCAAAAAGTTGCCCATCTGAAAGCGGCCCTAGGGTTAGGGAAGATGCAGAATATATTTTTCCTGTCCGTGTGTATATTAAAAAAGGTTTAGAGTGCCATCTGTAAGCATTGCTTTCATAAATTACTTTGTTGTAGATGTGCTCAAGGTTCCTAATCATCACGATTCATTTTTAGTTGGTTCATACACTATTTCGGCTGTCTCAACTTCTTTCTTTACTTGTTCTTCAGATTCACTTCCATTATAACTTTAGTCAAAATTATTATTGTCAATATCCTTATTAATTTCATTATGTTGTCTTTTAATATATGTTAGTTCCTTTTAACTTAAAAATTACTTTTTAATAGACATTGTCTTTTTTGTTACGCAAATAAAAACACGGGTCGTCGAAGTCCCCAAACACCCATAATTCAGGCAATAAACTTCTGCGGCATACATTATTTGCTGTGGTAAGAGTAACAGCCAAGCGACAAAGGTAGGTGTTTTGCAATAAAATATATCTGAAATATGATTCGGTAGGGTCACGGGCGACCGCGTGTTGGCGTTAAAAAGTTAATAATAACGCTGGTTTAGCTGAAATATTTAATTAATTAGATTAAGGGGTCCCAAGAGGAACCGCTGCAAGTAATTTCTTAAAAATTAGGATTAAGAGATGTTTAAGAATTTAGTAACAATAAAAAGTCAGTTGAGGACATATAACTAAAATATTTTGACGGTTTCAACACTTCCGGATATACCGATTGTTTATGTCACTTCCTTATTTTAGATGAAACACCTTATACAGGGTGTTACATTATATGTTACAGAATGTTGCTAAAAGAATTGAAGGGCAGATTCTACATAAGAAAATATAAAAAAGTTCATATAGACGTGATTCCGCAAATTGCTCCTTTTCAAGGTATATACAGGGAGTTGAAGTTGTCAAAAAAAAATAGTTTTTTAAAAATCTGAAATATCTTCAACCTCATTTTCTTTTATTTGGCAATGGTTTTATGGCATTAAGGGGTAATTTATCATTAACTTAATTACATTTATTAAGTCCAGTGGCGTCTCGAGCAGCAACTAAAGGAATATTTCTAACAAAAAAAACGGTACACCACTGACATTATAAAATGAACGTAATCGTTGTTCCTGATCACTTATCGTTCGAAGGTGAAAATGTTTTTTTTTATATCCACAATAAATTAAAATTATTATTCCTACTAATAATATATATTTAAAAGGAAATATACATATAATTAATTTATGTAATTGAAAATAAACACGAGTAAATACAGCTTAAACGACAGAAGTTAATATGTTTATAAAAATAAATAAGAGTATTTTTATTGTTGTTGGTATTGTTTGAAAATATTAATTAAGAAATATATATAATTAAGAATTATTATTAAATAATTGGGCATATCACACATCCGTCAAAAACTTTATATAAATTCGGTAGTCCAATTACAGAGTATAGACAAGTAAGTCTTTTTTAGAAAGTGTAAACAACATGAAATTCTTTGCTCTTTTGTTTGTGGTTATAAGTGCCATTTTGGCATTAATGTCTGGTTCAGCTTTAGCAGACCAAAAGGTAGGTTGGCAATGCTTTTATTTTGTGAGCTTAAAAACGAAAATAAGACAAACATTTAGTTAATAAGCATAAAGAAAATTAACTGACTTTATAAAAAACTTACCAAAAAGTTTAAAATAACGAATAAAAAAAAATTTGTAATAGAATATTATGCGCTAAACTACTAAATTTAAATTACTAAAAAGACAAAAGCTTTTAATTAACTATGTATGTATATGTGTGTACGGGGTTAGTAGAAAAAACGTAACGGTGGATTATCTCAGCAACCGGCAAACATAAATGAACCAAAATTTGAGCTAGGGGTAACTAAACCTAAAGAACCAAACAAAATGTATTTGCAAGGTTGCCAAGTTTATAGTTCTCTCTGTAGGTTAGGGAATTTTAAAATTTTAAATGGAATAACCTATTTTTTATTACTGTAATCAATTGCTTGTATTAAGTTTATTATTACCTGGTTTTATCGTTTTTTTACTCTTGTCAATTTTGGAGATATGGCATCGTGCAAAACGGCTAGGTGGTCAATTATCTAAAAAACGATCCAACCAATATTCGTCAAAATTAGTACAAACGTGAAACTGGACCTTCTCAATTCATGAATTACATTTTTGCAACGTTTTCAAGATTCTTAAAAAAAAGTCAAGGAAAGGTAATAAGAAAACTTAATTATGAAACATCGCAAATGCAATTAAAAGAATTTTAAATGTCCAGATACTTCCCTGTACTAATTTTGACAAATTTCGGTTGGATCGTTTTTGAGATAATTGGCCATATCTGGTCGTTTCTGTATTCAAGCTTAATGCCATATCTTTAAACATAACAGGAGTAAGACACGATAATATCAGGGCATAATAAAGTTGATACAAGCAATTGATTACAATAAAAAAAATAGGGCATTTCATTTAAAATTTTAAAATTTTCCAACCTAGAGAGAAAGCTATAAACTTGGCAACCTTAAAAATATAATTTTTTAATCCTTTATGTTGAGTTACTTCTGGCACAAAATTTGTTTTATTTATATTCAACGGTTGCTGAGATATTCCACCGTTCTAGTTTTTCTACTAACCTTGTATAATACCATATGTTATTACAGGACGACATATTTTACTTTTTTATTCGTTGTTTTTAACTTTTTACTGAGTTTTTTTTTTTAATACGGTTTAATTTACAGGGTATAGCGAAATCTATAAGAGATAGGACACATCTGATTCCACAATCTTAATTTTAATTTTTTAACAAATCCAGTGGTGTAAGTAAAATAAGTGCTAACTTGTGGCTAAACACTTATAGCTCGCATGATATTAGGGATAAAAAAATGTATATTGTGACGTTGACATTTTGAAATACTACTTGACGTCACTTGGGCAAATGTACCATATGGAACTATCTTCTTGGACCATGAGACCGGTGGACCATCAAAACTAACTTTACATTTAAAAAAAACCAACTTAACTTATTTGATTAACTAAATTTAGTACGGGCATATCCCTAGGGATAGCCCGTACGGGGCTTAACTAAAACTTTAACTTTACGCTTGACTTTACTAACTACTTCTTATCTGATAAACAATCCCCTTTTAATTTCTTTCTCTCTTCTTTAAATATCAAATTTTTCAGTGTTTGTTTTGCATTTCTACGCTACCCAGTTTGTTTAATGTTTTTATTTTATTATTATAAGAGTAACCTAAAAAATTGTTTGATTTATACTTTTTAAACCTTGACACCTCACGTATATTTTTATGTACCAAATTTCCCAATGTTAAGTAACCCAATTAAAATTTAAATTTCCAAAAATGTATATTTTTAAAATTCCCAAAATGTATACTTTTTTTTATACTAGGTGTTCACAATATGGGATAAATTTGGGGTGTTTAACGTAGAGTTCAGTTGCATGCATTTATTTTTGGCATTGACTTTTATTTTAAAGTTATAATACAAAGGTTGTTTTTATTTTAATGGAACACCCTGTATATTTTATCACAAATAAAAAGGTCTTTTTAGAAGCCGTAAAAAAATACTACATTTAATTTATTTAATTTGTCATAGTTTTGGAAGCCATCGTCAGAAGTTCCATAATAAAATGTGTTTTTTTTAATATAACACCCTGTATCACCATTAAAAACACATTTTAAGGACCTTTAAAATGATTTTATCTAACAGTTTCAAGAATATCAGCTTTCAAATCTTAGTGCGTATGTATATTGAAACAAAAAAGTTTTTTTGAAATTATTTTCGTATAGCAATCAAAATGTGTTTCTGGATATACAAAACTCGTGTTAAAATCTGAACGGCTTTACTTTTTATTTTCTGGTTTTTCATTGGGTCTGAAGTTTGCAAAATATGTGAATATTAATGATTTTATTTAACTGAATTAAAAATCTAAAAACACAAATTTTACATAATGCCTTATCCCTAACAGGTTTATTATGAAGTACCAAAAATACTATTTAAAAATATAACCAAATTTGCATGCCAAAAGGTTTCCTCAAACATGTAAAAGTGCCCGCCTTTGGCTATTTTTCGATTAAATATAGCGCAGTGGTATTAATACCATTCGGCAACCCTTATGTTGGTACTGGTGATAACTTGCGTTGTTGGAGGATACTGGAATGAATACAATGGTCTAAAAACAATTTATCGTACACAACAGATAAAATGCTGATCAGGAGAACTAGAGTGTCTTAACGCAAGACTTGTACGACTGCATCAACTAAAATGCAGATACCAGCAGTATTCTTTGGTGGTCAAAAATAAGTATTTAACCAATAATTGCGTAGTAGGTATAAAAACACATTGGTACTTGGGTCACTAACACCAGAGACCGAAGTTCTTCCTCTAGATACTTAAAACAAAAATGTCTTAAAGAAAAATTTGACCTCTTTTCTTACCATCAACTTATAACAAGTCTCATTTCAATATTTAATAATCTAGAAGTTATGGTTTATGGTCCAATTTGTTGACACGCGGTATATTTATTTTATCAACTTTGTCTATTCCATTTGAAAAGATAAAAAATATTACCATATAGACAAAAAAAATTCAAATGCTTAACCTAAATTCATTTTGTCAATTTTATTACAGGGCGGTCCTGGAGGACCACCACCACCGGGTCCACCACCACCAGAGGGCGGAAAAGCAGGACCTCCTTCACCACCTTCTCTGACTTCGTACTTAACGTAAACCCATTTATTTAAATTGTTTTCTAATGCAATGGCCTTTGGTATTAACTATAGGTTATTATCCTTTCAAATTTAAATAAATATCTGCAGCAGATCTGTTTTTAATTTTTATTTCTTAAAAATTAATACCCAAACAATATTAAATATATTTTTGAGTGTACGTTTAAACCGGTTATAAAATATTAAGTTAGTTGCAAATAAATAGGAGTTAAAAACAAGTAAAAATAATATATATATTTTTTTGTGAATAAATAGGCAATAGGTAATTTACACTTAATTTTTAACTTTAAAGTAGACTCAAGGATAAAAGAATCACATTGGCTTTCAAGGAAAACATTTTTTTTATATAAAAAATTTGCGTTCGTCGGGCCACACAATGGTATCAATTTAAATAAAGTATACCTTTTTTGTACAAAAATGATTCGTCTCACCCTGTATAATTATGACTTACGGCGCATCATTTGCCTATGGAAAAAAGCATTGGTACGAGTTATTTTAAATGCCTAAATATCATTATTATTTTGGCAACCGTTCAAAAGTTATTTTCATTTTTTTACATTCTAACTTTAAACCTCAATAACTAACTCCCTAAGGAAGCGCGATAGAACTTATTTTTTAAAATGAAGTACTAACATTATTTTGGCTCACTCTATACCACCCCTATCATTTTTGACCTCATCTTTCCGGACACCCTGTATATTCCAGCAAGCTAGATTTTTGCTACTTTAATTAAAGCTTAGGTATTACCCAAAGTCCTGAAAATTATAACCATACAAAAGCTTTTTAATTAAGTCCATTAACATTACAATATTGATCATAATGTTGATATAGTAATACTGATAATAAGATTGAATATCAGTCACAACTAAGTCCACTGGGCAGTAAAAGTAAATGAGTTAATTACCATAATGTCATCTAAGAGCGGTAACTAGACGACTTTAATGACCACACTACTGATGCCAATTAATGGTCGCTAACATATAAGATATTTTTCGGTTATTAAACCGACTTAGTTATAGTAACTAATTTGGAAGTAGAAAGTCAATTTTAATTATAGCATTAACTGATCTTATCTGTCCCCTATTTAACTGAGATAATTTAGTTATGATTATTAAAACTTTAATTATGGTCGCTAAAAATTTCTCTCAGTGTACCTTTGTTTAAATACTTTATTTAATATAAAACAGTTTTTATCCGGTAAACAGATGGGTGAAGGTCGCTTTCTATTCGGATCTTAGACTAATAGTTTTGTAATTGAAAAAATATCTGCAAAAAATTTTGCCAGATTTTTCTGCGCACGAGAAAACAAATAGTTGTTAACGAGCTGAATAATAGAATTACCCACAGTAAAGCTTATGAGGAAAATAAAAATCCCGGCAAAAATGACAAAATTATAGTTTACGTTTAATATGAGTCGCAAAAATAATTACTATTTATGTAAACAATAACTTTTGGTAATGTGGATATCCCATCAGAAATTGTATTATTTAGGTATATAAAACAACAAATTGTAATGAGACGTTGACAAATTAATACAGTATATCATTTTAATAGCAAGTGAACATAGAAAGTGGCTCTTATAGCTCTTTATATTTTTTGTAATTACTAAATTAGAAGCTTTATTTTGGAAAAATGATTTTTGCAAGTAGCACATTATGTGGATGTATTATGGCTTTTTATCTGGTAAGTAGATATACAGAGTGTTTACAACTTATCCGACGACCTTTAAGGGCTGTCCTAAACGTCTTAGTTTTTAAACTACAGGGGATTAAAAAAATTTAAAAATGTTGTTTTTCTATAATAGCTTTTATACCAATTTAGATATTTTAAAAACATTTGGGGAATGCATCCTATGCACCAAAAACATTTTTGGCATACAAGAAAAAAATTTACCAGTGTCGTTCATGAGGGGTTTAGGGTAAATATTTTTAAGAAAAAAATGGTACACTGCATTTTTCTATAATAAACATATTTTTTTAAATTCTCATTTAGTTTGAAAAAAAATTGATTTCTTGACTTCTTTTCATTTGTTATTTAAACCATTTTTTGTTCTTAATACGGCTCAAAACATTTTAAAACCATTACATTTTCTTGTTAAACGGTGACGTCATGTACGTCGAGTATTTAACCGTGTTTGAATACATCCCGGAAAATGGTTTAAAAACAATATAGTTATCTTTGTCGGGCGGGTGTATGCATCGTACTTATTAAAAACTTTCTTTCGGTCATTTTTCGTAAACTTTATACGTGTTAAATTGTTTATATTTGGTGTAAACAAAGGCACATATTCATCTTAAAAAATAAAAATCATAATCATATATAACGTCAAAGTTTATTGGGTTGTGAGGCAACGGTTTAAAAACATACATTTTCTTAGTTGTCATATTTATATTATCATTTTCAAATATGGTTTGAACCAGTGAGACACATATGGTTAGCAAGAAAATTTTACTCCAATTAAAAAATAAATATTAAACGCAAGTTTTTACTGTAGCATTTAATATTATCCATATGAAATGACCGTGCCGACAAATGGATTTTATTTATTTACGCAAAAACCGTGCATCAAATGAAAAAGTCAGGGAAGCAAATTAGTGTCGAACTAAAGGGCATTTCAAAAAATATTTTTATTTTAGAAAAATGCAGGGGCGTACATTTTTCTTTAAAAAAATATTATAATTTTTTTCTTGTATGCCAAAAAATGTCATAGGAATTATATAAATTAGTAGAAAAGTTATTATAGAAACACACAATTTTTTTAAATTTTTAACACCTTGGAGCCCAAAAACCAAGACGTTTGCGACATATTTCATGTAAAGTTTTTCATATTTTTTATTGAAGAATTAGCCTGTATTTGTATATTTTATGTTAAACTAATATGCTTTTACAGGGCCGTATTAACTCTATGAGACGCCCTAGGCTAGAATACCCGGAGCGCCTATTTTGCACGAAAAAATTTTTAAACAGAAAAAATAAATGGTTATTCCCTCCTTTTTCGCGCCTATTTTATTTATTTAAAAGCGCCTTATTTACAGAGAAATTAGTTCCAATCCCCACCCGACCTAAACTTTTTTAAAACTCCCTGTCTAGCGCCTATTACTCCCCTGTCTGGCGCGTATTTTTTCATGGCGCCCTAGGCTGTAGCCTAGTTAGCCTAATGGATAATACGGCACTGTGCTTTTAATTATTTAACAATAATTTTTACATACAGGGTTATTTTTAAGTTTATATTTTTCTTTTACCACTGTATTGCCAGAAAAGAAGAACATTGTTTAAGTAAAATTATGTCCAAAATGCTTCCTTTCCTAGATACAGGGTGTTTAAATGTTAAGATAAAAAGGCTTTTTATGTCATAAAATTCCATTAATTCGTTTAAACAGTAGGTAAAAGGGTAATGTCTCTCTCCCCTTTTATTTACCAAAGAAATGCACTGTATAAGCAAAGAATAATTGGTATTCTTTGGTGCAAGTAAGCATTTTGACCGAGCGAATTATCTTTCTTTTAAGGGAAAGTATAAGTTAATTAGGTCTAATCGTAAAGAAATCACAAACTAGTCAGCGCCAATCAGATTTTACAAATATGTCTGGTGACCAGTTGGCAACCGGTCAGCTTACTTAATAATGAGTGCATTCAGGCTGTCCCAGCCGCTTTACCGCCAAGTACCACAAGTGTCAAAATTGCCAAAATCGAGTGATTCTATTGGTTTAATTTGACAAATCTGGCACTTGTGATGCTCAGCGGCAAAGCGGCTGAGACCACCTGGATGCGCCCAATAATACCCGTTTGGCGCTGCCTGACTACTTTGTTAAACAGGCCTATTATTAAGTCGAATGTAACAATTAAGTACTGGCACAGTTTTTATTTCTAATTTTAGTTTTCCCTCATCGCAGCCAAATCTACTTTTTTCTGCTGATACAGCAATTAAGACAAAAACTGACTTTACTGGTCATAACAGCATCCATCCAGATCAAATTGATAATGGCATTATAACAGGTTCCCAGAAACCTAACATTCTATTTGTACCACACACTGAAAGGTCTTTATTTTCAAAGCAATTTTCAAAAACTCAAGATAATGGCAAGGGTATTATAAGTCAGACGCCATCGAATTGTTGCTGTTGTACATGCAGAAGAAGAAGGAGAAGATGTTAAAATGTTTGTCATGCTACAAGGTTAAATAAAATTAAATATTTATAAACCTATTTATTAAAATGTTAATAATATTTTTATATATTTTCACGATTTATTTTTAATTCATTTTTTTCCTAACCTCGGCTAACAAATATGTTAAAGCCAAAAAAATGTAGAAACCCTAGTGACTTAGTGACTTTTGAATCAAAGTTGGTATTTGAACTAACCACATTTTCACTATATGCCCCCTTCTTTTTGTATATACAATTCTTAATTTTTAGTTAAAAACGTAGCTTTACTTTCAGTCGTTTTTAATTATGGTGAATGCGCCGGAGGGTTTTGCATGGCTTGCTGCGTTTTTAAAGGAACCCTTCTCAATAATTTATTTAATAAAAGGTGTAAAATACATAAAAACGAGGTTCTAAAAGGTGAAAATCAATAGTACGAGTTCCGAATAGGAAGCGACCTTCCACCCATCTGTTTACCGGATAAAAACTGTTTTATATTAATGAATAGCATTTAGGTCAAGGCCATTTTTAATTTTTTAAAATAACCTTAAAATTTTGACACACCTTGTAAATGACAACCCTTATATTTTTTAATAAGTACCTATGCTAATTATTAAAATATATAAATATTTAAATAATACAGAATGTACCAAAATAAAAATTTTAAATTTACCACAGCTTAATATTTATACAATCAAAGAAACAAAATGAACTTATATATAAGTACTGTCATGTACAAGACAAAAAAAATAAAATTGATATTATACAGGGTCACTGAAAAATTTTAAAACTTACATTTTTTTAATACGTCACAAGCTTACGACATCCCTTTTCTGTTGCTTGTTTCGCCTTTGTTGGCATATTTATTTAACGTGACGCTTTTCACATAAGCACTGGCAACATTGTGAAGTTGATTGAACTAGCAAATTGTGGAATAAATATTAATAAACTTTAAAAATATTTACAAAAAAACTATACACAATTTGGTTAATATTTTAATTTTGCCGGGTTAGTGACGTGTTTAACTATTGATTTAAATAGTTTTTACCATTATAAAATTTTGGCTGAAAGCCTATTTTAACACCATGTAAGAACGAAAGCTTTCCCATATAACATTTTTTGCCGGCGTTGTACTTTTAATTTACTGGCATTGCCAACACTTTTTAATGGCAAGGCATTGGCAAAAAGGTATCAAAAAGACGCGAAAGTGGGCAAATGCAGATACTCCCAAGCAACAAGCTGACGTCTTATTGACGAAAATTGTCGCATATACTTTTGTTCAAAAGCTAAAATGATGCGATCATAGACAAGGGACGCGTCAGTTATTGAAGGGATGGGTCAGTTATTGTTAGTCGATGCGATATTTTATTTGAAAATTAAAATAGGAAAAACTCCATTACTGCATGCAATTTCCTTGCAATGCAAAGTTCCATCTCTCGGAACACTGTCCAACTGGGAGATGCAGATTTTTACACTAGCCGAAGATATCTCTTTCAAAGCTAAGTGAGATCATCTACCGCAGACCGCTCTCGAATTATTTTTGTCTAATGGGTACGGTTTCGACGATAAAAAGCGAAGATATTGCAGAAACGTAGTAGTTTATTGTCCATTACGCCATCTATCGGTATGTCAAAAAAACTATTAAATATATATAATTAAAACTTTTAATACAGTTTTTAAACAAAATGTTTACAGCTCCTAACAGTCTACTTGAATATCTTGCCTTCTCGACTAGCCATCACCAATTAATCACACAACACACACTTATTAGGTAATGAATACATTTAATTATGTCTACTAAAAAACTCTTTTCTTTAAAAAGAAACTAAAAAGCTAGAAAACCACGTAGAAAACAAATGCACAAAGCGCTCCAAAATACATAATAAAAATTTTGTTTGACCTAGTTTTTATTTGCATGATTTTTAACAATGAATAATTATGAAAAGGCCATTTCCTTTAAATTATGTAAAAAACATAAAATAATGTTGTTTAGCTGCCATTATAAATAAAACAGATCAAAAAAATTGCTTTAATGTTAGTTAAATACCAATGTTAATAATATGGTTTAAAAAGTATGAATATGCGTTGAAGGTTTGCCTTCAAAAATCCAATATTTATTTGCCTGCAACAAAAACACGTGCTTTATTTAATCAGGATTAGTATGCCGCCATTTTTGTATGCTTGCCGGCAATTAAAATTTATTGGCAATTAAGTGTTTATTTAGAGTTGACTTTTAATGCGTATAAAATGTTGGCATAATATTGCCACCAATTGCCAATGCTTTACCATCAATGCCAATATGAAAAATGTACATTGCCGGCAAATAGTGTTTGCTGGGTTTTCCTTATTTTATTGAGAAAATTATAACATATCAATCTGATAACCAAATTAACGAATACCCTGTATATGGAGGCTGCTAGAGATGATTTAGAAGCTTTAAATTGTTTATTAAATAGGTCATTTTTATCGGTAAAGAAAACCTTCGATTACCTATTTATATAAAAAAAAATAAGATTTTAAATTAATTGGTTCCAAAAGATCTTCCTCACCGATTTGAGACATAGGCCGTAATGAGAAAAGCATTATACTTAAGTCCCGTATTAACAAACTACCTCTTACCTTGCTTAAGACACCCACGGTACGTTAATATTTAGGCCTTCGGCCTTCCGTGGATTGTCAAAATAGAAAAAAAATACTTACGACTGGTATTCTTGCATGGTAAACAACGAGTTTTGATTCCATAATACAGGGTTTCAGGGTTTGTTTGGTTTCACATTACGCACCTTTAACATTACACCATCAATTACATTTAAGTAAATGCCTTGATTCATTATTATGTATTTTAAAAACCGTTTTATTGTTTATGCCTATCTAAACTACCGGAAGTAATATGATAATATATTTTACTTCAAAAGTTAAAGGTATATTTAACATATAAAATTTGTAGTTGTAGATAAATTGTAAAACTAAGAATTATCCTTTGTAAGCAAGTGTTGTGCTGTCCTAAATACATTTCACTTAAAAATGTAATATGTATATGAATACGCAAAGCCAAATAAGTCTTTATCAAATCCGTGAAAGAGTGTTTAAACCAATTTTCCAATTTACATTAATCTCTTAATATAGAAAATATTTAAATTCTCTATAAAACAAAATTTTTCTTCGTCAGAATATTTTATTTCCGGTAGCGCAGTGTGTGTGCAGCGTCTTTGATTTTTACTACAGAAGACCTGTGATCAATACTGCCCCAGCAAACACTATTTGCCGGCAATATACATTTTTCATATTGGCATTGATGGTAAAGCATTGGCAATTGGTGGCAATATTATGCCAACATCTAATACGCATTAAAAAGTCAACCCTAAACAGACACTCAATTGCCAATAAATTTTACATGTAGGCGAATTGCCGGCAAGCATACAAAAATGGCGGCATACCAATCCTGATTAAATAAAGCATGCTTTTTGTTGCAGGCAAATAAATATTGGATTTTTAAAGGCAAACCTTCAACGCATATTCATACTTTTCAAACCATATTATTAACATTGGTATTTAACTAACATTCGAGCAATTTTTTTGATCTGTTTTATTTATAATGGCGGCTAAACAACATTATTTTATGTTTTTTTACATAATTTAAAGGAAATGGCCTTTTCCTAACATTTTATTGATACAAATCTTGCAAATAAAAATTAAGTCAAACAAAATGTTTATTATGTATTTTTGAGAGAATAAAAATAAAATGATGGTAAAATTAGCTAGGTTAATTTCGACGATTTCGACCGAAGGTGATAAATTCAAATTTCCCGCTTAGCCGAAATACAAGATTTGACAATTTGACAGATGAGGCAACCTTGCTTTTGTTTGGCCGCTTTGTGCAAATGTTTTCTACGTGGTTTTCTAGCTTTTTAGTTTCTTTTAAAGAAAAGAGTTTTTAGTAGACATAAATTAGTGTATTTATTACCTAATTAGTGTGTGTTGTGTAATTAATTGGTGATGGCTAGTCAAGAAGGCGAGTTATTCAAGTAGACTGTTAGGAGCTGTAAACATTTTGTTTAAAACCTTTTAAATTTGTAGTTACCTAAAAAATTATATGAAATCAGGGAGTTGCCTTATTAAAAGTTTTAAAGACGTGTTAATAAAAAAATTATATATATTTAATAGTTTTTTTTGACGTTTAACTCCTTTAAAATATTTCTCCCTATGTTTTGGATCTGAAAATTTAGTGTAAGTGTCCCTTAAATACTTACTATTTTAAAGTGTTTTCTTTTGATTTACTATCTTTTTTTTTTAATTTTATTACTTACTTTTTATTTTTGGTTTATTGTTACGGTATAAAAATTTATATTATGTAATTTTTTTATTGATAAAGTTTTCCTGCCTTTTTTCTCATTTTTTTCGATTACAAAATTCTAAATATGTTATTTAACTTTTGGGACATTCAACTTATAAAACTTGCAGTACTTATTTAATGATAAATGCCATTATCCTAAACGCATTTTTTGCCAATAACTTATTAATAATGGATGCCATCATCCTAAACGCATTATTTTGGCATAACTTATCAATGATGGATGCCATCATCCTAAACGCATTTTTTCATCATAAATTATTAATGACGGATGCCATCACATTATCTGCAACACGTGGCCTAATAACGGCCAATTGCCCACTTTCGCGTCTTTTTGATACCTTTTTGCCAATGCCTTGCCATTAAAGAGTGTTGGCAATGCCAGTAAATTAAATGTACAACGCCGGCAAAAAATGTTATATGGGAAGTCTTTATCAAATCCGTGAAAGAGTGTTTAAACCAATTTTCCAATTTACATCAATCTCGTAATATAGAAAATATTTAAATTTCCTATAAAAACAAAATTATTTTTTGTCAGAATATTTTATTTCCGGTAGCGCAGTGTGCAGCGTCTTTGATTTTTACTACTGAAGACCTGTGATCAATACTGCCTCGTCAGCCGATGGGCCCAGATAAGTAAAAATGTTTCTCAAATTGTATATCTGTGTCTTCAATTACAATTGCCGGTAATTGTCCAGAAACTGTCCGCAACTCCGATTTCGACGAAATATGGTGATACGGGGGTTTTGGAGCGCTGATCACGAATCTGAAAGAATTTTTAGTCGGAAACGTTTCGTTTTCAGAGATATCCATCATCAAAGTTGATATTTGTACTAATCTTAATTTCACAATATTTTCCTTCTTTTTGCACAAAATTCATATTATAATACTAAAATGGCACACAATATTTCATTTAACATCAAAAACCCTTTAAAAACATTTTTTTATTATTAATTATATTAATTTAAAAGCTTTACTTTAAACAAACTCGTGTATGCAACCATAAATACATCTACATATTGTATTTATGGTTGCAGCATTTATGGGTAAATTATTTTCAATTTAATGAAAAAATGTGTAAAATAAATAAAAAACAGGTTTTTTAAAAGGTGTTTATAAAATATTGTGTGGCAACTTAGTGTTTTATAAAAATTTTGTGCAAAAAGAAGGCGGAATATAGTGAAAATAAGGTTAGTGTAAATTACTAGTTTGATGATGGATATCTCGACAACGAAACGTTTCCGACTAAAAATTCTTTCAGATTCGTGATCAACGCCCCAAAACCCCGATACCTAGCTCTCGTCGAAATCGAGTTGCGGACAGTTCTAGACAATTACCCAATTGCCTAATATTAATAAACATTCGGAAATGTAAATAATAAATTGTTTAATAATATTGTATAAGAAATTGTTTTGCAGAATATGTAAAAACACCCCTGTAACATTATACCTTCCCGTAGATCGATAGCGCCAGCACACGCGCAACCCAAAATTCACGTACAAATTGCAGTAGTTTAAATGGGGCGTAGCTCCAATGTGACATCATTTTTTAGTTGTCGTTTCCTTTGACAGTTACAGTTTCAAAATGTAAACAAAAATACCTATTGTAAGTGTTTTTAAATAAAATTACTAAAATTATAAAAGTTTATAAGTGTTTAGTAAAGCAGGTCGTATAGAAATGTCTCGTACACTTTCTGAAGATATCTTAATCCCCATAAAGGAACTGATAACAGAAATATCGGGGTTTCATGTAAGTTAACCTCAATTATTTTTAATAATATTTTTTAAATTTGCTTATTTTTTAATTACAGGAGGGTACAGAACCTTTTAACCATATCCTTAAGTACTTTACCATTACCCTAAAGAAATCCGATTCAATGTACTTTCTAAATAAGAGAGATGTTGATCAATACATTTCTGGTATGAGTGAGAAGTTTTGCTTTCATGGCTTTTTGCTCAAGCAGATGCACTTAAAGCGGCCTATAAAACATATATACCAGAGATATTTCCCAAATCTGAATTATCAGGCAGGCTAAATTTTGTAAAATTCCTTCTGTGCATGTCAGAGTCACCTACAACACACTTTATCGAGCACCCTGAAATGTATGTAAGTCAACATGTTGATACAGAAGAAGAAGTTGACTGGGCTGCGTATTTGAATGAAGGAATTGAAAAATGGAATCCTAACTTTGATGAATCCAGTGTAAGTTAAAATCTCGAATAGGTATATGATTTTAAATTTTTAAATATTTACAAAGAAAAAGAATAAAACTGTATAAGTATTTACCTGAATTATTTATGCCCATCTCATAATTTTATGTATATCTATTGGGACACACTGTTAACTCTAAACAAGGTTATTGCTATGGGGACTGGGGACCAGATTATATGCACCATGAAAAGCTTAAAATATGCATGAAATATACATGAAAAGTGGCAAAATATGCAACATTAAATAGATAGATGTTGGAAAAAAATTACACTTCAATTAATTTTAGTAGAATTTACACATTTTAACTGGAGAAGAGTTCCAAAATCAAAAATATTACCACAAAAAGTTAAAGGGCAAACAAAAAGGTCTTCAGGTACAAAAAGAATCGGTTACTCACACTTTTCTTGATGATTATGTATATTTTTTTGTTTCCGGGAATATTTCGCCACATCCCCAACTGCCACCCCAAAAATATTGAAAAATGTATTGATAATATGCATTGTAACCATATTTTACTGAAAATATGCTATTACCTATGAAAATGGCTAAAATGTGCAAATGCATATAATCCAGTCTCTAGATACCTATTATATTAGTCACAATAAGTAAATTTTTGTCAATGAGTAAAAGTATTTCAGTTAGATTTATTCTATAACTTAATAGTCAAATTACCTTTAGGATGATGAATCTTACAGCAGTATTGATGAACATGACAGTAAAGAATTGCAAAGAGCTAATAATTCTGAATTTGTATTTCCCACTCAAATTCGAAGTACTGACAAAATGTGTGTAATGGACTTCAAAACGAATAGAGAAGAATTAGTATCAACCATACAACATTCATGGTATCACCAAGAGCAGTTTTTATGGAACCCGAGAGTAAATGGAGAGAAGCAAATATTGGAATTTTATGGTAATAAACAGCAGCTGGTCATGGCTTAAACTATTGCCTAAAATTTTATTGTAGGCCCCTTTTTATTAGTAATTAATTCATTTTAAGTGCTAATCTGTTAAAAGATTTAAATTTCAATACTATATTTAACAATGATGAAGGTTGACCCATAAAATGTAGCCATCCTCTATTATCCCCTCTGATGCGACAGTGGCCTGGCTTGTCCGTCCATCTGTTCGTCTCTAGTGGAAGCCTACCTTAAGTCTATAGATCACTAAAATAATTTAATTTGTTCTGATGACATATCGAGGAACACTGCAGTACCTTGTAAGTAACATTTAAATAATTAAATATATTCGTTTTACAATTCCCTATATCTTTTAAATAATAGACTATATTTACTTGCAAAATATAATTTAGAAATTATTGACCTC
Source organism: Listronotus bonariensis (assembly GCA_014170235.1). Taxonomy (NCBI): domain Eukaryota; kingdom Metazoa; phylum Arthropoda; class Insecta; order Coleoptera; family Curculionidae; genus Listronotus; species Listronotus bonariensis. The sequence goes on along the minus strand of JACEGR010005946.1, from coordinate 8,521 downwards.
TTAATAACATAGTATTATTAAAAAATTAATGCCTCCTTTTACTAAATTAATAGTATTAAGCAGTTTTTATTCTGTCCTCTAAAATTTATAACTTGGGGCTTACCAGGTACTACGATTGTGACACTCGATATGTACATGCTAAGTAAAAAACCAATGTAAAATAAAATGTCATGGGTGTAATACTTGAATAGTTGGTCTTGTATAAAGTTTTTCATTTAAAAAAGGGTAATCTCAAAACTGTTTTAGATTTTTGTTTGTTTTAACTAAAGAAAATAAAATATATAATTTAAAATATGGTATATAAATAAGATATTTTTTTTTCTTACATTCAGCCTTATGCTGTAAGTACATTGACTTGTTTCAACCTTGAAATTATAAATGACATTTGACAGTTCATTCAATATATTCTATGCAGTAACAAATTCAAATCTTGAAAACATTTTAATTTCAACCTTGACTAGAATTTGTTACTGCATACAAAATATTAAATTAACTGTCAAATGTCATTTGGAAATCATAATTTCAAGGTTGAAACTAGTCAATGTACTTACAGCATAAGGCCGATTGTGTCTTCCTAGAACTTAGGTGACCTATTTTAAGGGCTCCGGTGGTCTGGAACTCGAAAATTTAGGGTTATTTTAGGATTTTTTTACATTAAAAAAAGGTAAAACGGTATTTTAACTTTATTATTTAACATTTTTATATACAAAAAAATAATAATAACAATTTTTTATAATTTTAAACATAGCGCTCCAAAAAATTTGACCTGGACGATGTTGTCTATTTTAGCTCATCTATGTATCTTAAAGATAAACACCACAAAAAAATAATAATCTGTATTATTGCAGCTGTATCTCGTACTAGAATAATTAAAAACAAAATGAAAATTGACCAAACAGTGCGGTTTTGAATTTGAAACTCTAAAAATCGGGTCTTTTCCAGATTGTTTTTTTATATCAAAAAATATGAAATAATTGGAATGAAAATATAATTCTAATATGGGACATAGCTACAGTCATACTGAATAATAATATTTTTGGTGTTTGTATATAAAACATGTTATAATAAGCCTATATAGATTTAAATATAATTTTTCATTTTTTTTTAATTAAAAAAATCTTGAAAATACCTTAAATTTTAGAGTTCTAGACCACGCACCTTAATTGCTAAAGATGGGCTTTCAAGTTAAAATTTTAATTTATTTAGGGAAAGCCACTTGAGGGACCAAGTACATGGGCTAATACTCTTAAGACCTCCATCTTTTATTACAGAGTATAAAGTTATGAGGGAAATTTTATGGCAGTTATGGTGCCCACATACTTCATCAACATTAGAGCTTAATGGCAATCATATTAGACCTAGACCAGATGTTACTTTAGCTAGTGTCAGATCGGTAGGTATTATAAAAGTTTAATATACCTATAGGGTTTACCAATAAGAGCGTCAGAACTTTAAAATGTTACTGTAGGAACATTGCTTACAATTATGGCACCAAACTGTCATAGTTGTGTTCAGTAATGTCTAGCAAGTTATTATGTACACGATTCTACAATGTGTAGAAATTATTAAAAATTAAATTATTAAAATTTATCATCAGAATGCGGGTTATTTTGAGAGTTTTTTTTTTTTCTTTAATTACATATGCATAAATTTGAAAAATGTGTGACGTCACATCGGAGGGTGGGGGTGGGGGGAAGATCGGGGTCTGTAAATGTGACAACCTGTGACAAGGAAGGGGAGGGGAGTATTAAAAGGTTTTAAAATTCGTGTGATCTAATTTATGGATAACCTCTTATTTTTACTTTTTTTTTTAGTATTTTGGGTACCTATGTAATTTTAATTTATTTATGTCATATAAATTAAATTTATTTTGATGTTACTAAATAGGAATAGTAAATACTTTTTATTAAAATGGATCATGAAAAACATAAGTGGCTTTTAAAAAAATATCAATAAAAAGTGGCCCATTAAGAATATGCGTTTTTATGTTGTATCCATTTTGTTTTTTTTTTTATTAATCATATTCTCAAATATTTAATTTATATTCTTCAAGAAAAAATATTCAATAGGGCTGTTTTACCTTTTTAAATAAAGGGAAAACCAAACACTTTTTTTCCTATTTATTGACCCTGTACAGGGTGTTTCATTTTCGATGGTTTTACGGGTTATCTCGAAAACCGTAAGAAATATCAAAATTCTAATAATTGACTTTAATTTCTTTTTTGAGAAAACAATGGTATTAAAAACAGTTAATGGCTTTTTTCTCAACTTTCTTTAACTCGTTTGCTATAAAAGTTATGGAAAAAATTAGGTAGGTAAATTTGTAGTTTTTTCCGTAGAAAATGGTGGTTTAATTAGTTTTTGTCTACGTTGGGCAGTTTTTGAGAAATTTTCCCAACTTATGTTTTTTCTTATATACTACCCTGTATATTTCTTTTAATGTTTGGTAGGCTCTCTCTGAGCTTTCCAAAACTATATACCCTTATGTACTTTTTTATATCAAATTTTACTGAAAATTGGCATTTTCCATAAATTAGTTCTGGTTAGTTCTGGTTTATAGTAGTCCATGACATAAAATATCAAAACATAATTTTTCAATACGCATTTTCGTTTGTGGTTTTACTTCTTCATATAGATATTTTATTAAAAATTATATATAATAATAGAAATAGTTCCACTACTTTTATTATACTAATAATAAATAGCATAACAATAATAGATGAATTAAAAAATATGGGTTTATTTTAGAAGAGTGCTATTACAGAAAAAAGTTAACTAAATGGAAATAAAATAAATTGCTATTGTAGAACACTTTAATTTGATCATTTATTGTAATTTTTGTTATTTTAAATATGCCATATAACATATGCCATAATACGTATTTCTTTTATTTCCATTTAGTTTTTTTTTGTAATAATGCTTTTTCATATTGTAGTCTAATTTTTAAAGCTAATGTTAGCTAATTAGTCCGGTGATAGCTTAGCGTGTAAGGCGTTAAGTTGTTGAGCGCACAACGGACGTGAGGTGGGTTTGAATCCTGCTGAGGCCAAATACTTATTTATAAGTTGGTCGGAAATTTAGTGGTTAGCTCAACACCAGACGGACAAAGTGCAAAATGTATCGACGCTGAAGGCCACCAAAGGACCATGGCGCCGGAACACACTTTGCCGTGTCCTGCGCAACCGTAGACATGCGGACCCCACTCAGTTGGTAGGTTCAGTAGTGCCCCCTGGGTGGGGACGAGGTCTTAAGTTGTCGCTCATAGGACCGTGGTTCGGAACCCACGTTAAGTTGTAGGTCCCGTCTGGCTGACATCACCCAGACGTAAAGACAGGGCGCACAATAAGCCGAGCGGCTTCAGTGCATGGGTTATACCGCCCTAAATATCTTAATCCATCATAAAGCTAAATAAGAGATCGTTGCGGTAGCGAAATAATAAAAAAAGGGATTGAAATATATTGTTTTTTCATTTCCTGTCATGGCCTTCTATGAAAAAAAACGCCAATTTATAGATTACGCTAATTTTTGGTAAAATTTGAAGTAAAAATACCTATTAATATATATTTTCGAAAAGTTCAAAGAGATACTAATAAATATAAATTAAAATATACATGGTGTTCCACAAGAAAAAACACAAGTTGGGTAATTTTCTCAAAAACTGCACAACATTTAAAAAACAATTAACCTATTTAAAGTTTTTTCGTAGCTTTAATATCAAACGAGTTAAAGGAAGTTGTAAAAATAGGCAAAATCTGAAAATCACCCTGTAGCACTGAGATGGATCGCAATAGCCATAAACTATTTTCAGTACAGCTGTTTTCTCAAAAAAAAAAAAAAAAAAAAAAAAAGATATCAGGAGTCGTATATTAGAATTTTGATGAAGAAATTGAAAATTGAGTTTGAGGTTGAGGTATCTTGACACTCGGTAGTTCCTATTATATTCAGGCAAACAAATTTATAAAATATTTTTTTAGTATGCTTTCTATACCTTTTTGGGAGAATTTGTACCGTATATAGAACTATTAGATAACTTCAGAGAATTTAGGAATTCTCTGCAAAGTGATCTGGATAATGACACAATCAGTATTTGCCGAACATACCAAAGTTATGGCAATTGTGTTCAAGTTATTATTGACCCAATATACAAGCAACTTTCAGATCTAGAAGAGGAAATTAGACAGCAAGGTAAATAAAATGAATATAGGTTTTACGAAAAACGTAAATAATTTTGTTTTGGATTGTTATATGCATTGTTATATCCTTGACCAAAATATTGCACGCAGCTGATCTCGCTTATGCTTTATTCAAGCATGCTGTATAGTGGTATGGAACGTAGCACAGTGCAGCGATGTGTGGACAAAAACCCAGTTTTCATTTTTTTAGCATGGGTTCCATTTTTTATAAAAATGATACTAAATTGACCAAATAATCATATTCTAAAATCATAGACAGAATATGTCCACGCATATACTGCATTAAAGTAAAGACAAATTGTTATTTACAGTTTTATCGTTGCGATTTTGCCCAAAAATGCAAGAATTTTTACACCAAAAAAAAAAAGGGTTTTTATCAGTCTTATATGATGGAGGCGACAAATACATTTACATTTTTTAAAAATTACATCTTAAGGACCTAACTATTTCATGTCCATCAATATGTTTTTTTAATTTATAGAAAATGGTGCAAACTGTTATTTATAAATTTTTTTGGGCAAATTTACTAAGCTATAAATAAAAAAGAATAAAAAGGTATACAGTATGTCCACGGATGGACTTCATAATAGGACAAATGGACCAAAAATTTAAATGTTTAAAAAATTTGCGTATGGAAACTGCTTTTGCTTCTTAAAAAACAAGATTCACGTTGAGAAATTTGTTTTGTTTTGTACAGGGGCTCCAAAAACTACAAAAATGTGAAAATAGACCAAGACAAAACTACCTTTATTTTTACTAATTTGGCAAAATGTAAAAAAAAGGTTTTAATAATAAAATCAGGATCCGATATCTGAAATTTCACATAAAATAAACAAAAAAATTTTTTGGGTATCATATTATTTTAACCATTAACACCCTTTTACGTAATTTACTTGTTTTTACATTTTTGTATTTATTTCGTATATTTAATATTTGACAAATTTTGACATTAATTATTGTGTTGTTTAATACAATCTCATCAATCAAAATTTTATTTATTTTATGTAAAATTTCAAATATGGGATCCTCATTAAATTTTCAAAACCTTTTTTATTTACCATTTTGCTAAGTTATTAAAAATAAAGGTAAGTAGTTTTATGTAGGTTAATTTTCAGATTTTTGTAGTTTTTGGAGCCACTGTACAAAACAAAACAAATTTCTCAGCGTGAGTCTTGTTTAGTTTAGTGGGTCAATTCTGTAGTTTTCAAATCAGTTATCAAATGTTCAATATCTCAAGATATACAGGGTAGGACAAAAAGTATGAAATTTTTAAATGCAACACCTTGTATATTATACCACCATTATACAGATTGCCCAAAGAGCTTTACAAAAATACAGCATTTTATGTGTCTTATCTTTATTAGTTTTGGATATATTAATTTTGTCCAACCGTCCCATAAGCTCGCTGCACTGTGCTAATATTTAGAAAGGCTTTATGCGGTAAATGTTTACCTTTCATTGCATGTTACATGTTTGATGTTTCATTGGTGTATGAGCCACCTGACGTAGCACAAAGGATGGGTTATTATTAATGCTGCCAGAGGTATTTGCCGCACTTCCTGCTGTTGCTTTTCTTTTTTATTATATTTAAGAACTAGATGAAACCCGAGGAACAGTAATAACATGTGTATATAACATGTTATTTTTTTGTATAATCATTCCAAAAAAATTGTGCTCAGCGTTTTAAAATTCATATAATACTAGTTTTACTATTAGTGGGTTATTATGGTATTATTTACATCTAAAGTGTTATATTTTGGCTTTATTCTTTTTAAAATTAATATTTTAGAAACCACCTACACTCTTCTGAGACTTGCTGATAACCTACACAAAATTTTTGAACCAGTAAAAGTCCTCATGGAAATTCATAATGAAGTTATTCTTAATCATACGATCAAAACTCCACTTCAGTGTGCAACTACGTTAATAGTAAAACTTCATGAAAGCTTAAATTTTGCCTCTACCAAATTGGAGCAAGATTTAAAATTAGCTTTATTTTTGGACAGCATTTATCATTATTTGGGATTAATTGACTTTTGGCTTATGAAAGATGACTTGTGTGATTATACAGGAGAGTTTGTAATTAAAAAGTAAGTAAAATATTTATATCTTTATCATAATAGTTCTAGTTGGGTATATGCCAAAAGTTACCTAAAAATAATAGGACCGCTTTGGTCCTGGGGTAAAACAAATCTGAGCCTTGTCAGCCCTAGTTACCCCTCAGAACTTGCAGAACGCTTTTAAATATCAACGGTGGTTTACAATATAAAATTAAGAAAGAATATAAATTTAAAATGTAAATAACATTTAAAATTAAATATTTGAAATTTCAATATTATACTTAAAAAATTCTGATTTGGTTTCTTATATTTATATTAAATCACAATAGTATCTACTATGTATGTAACCGTAATGCCAAAAAAATCATTAATAATATGTTATAATTTTACGCTTTATAGTAGGGAAGCCCAAGAGGAGGACTTCGGGATTTACTACATCGAGACAGATTAATATACCGGAGGATACCTTATACACGTTGAGGACTCTTTGTTTGACCTCCGGACAGTGCGGACGTGCGTAGAGGACTACAAAGTTCTTCCCGGCGTGGCGGCTAGAGGTGTCGTACGAACGTTTTTTACCTTCGGGGATCAAGGAAAGATTCACGCTACATTGACGGCATCTTTCTTCTGGATCTCGCTGTGTGCGAAGATTTCTATAAGCTGATGGTATCCTGTTTGGTGGTGAACACGAGGTATTTCTCAAATGGCGGGAAATAAATGGGCGTGCCATGGGAACTGTCAGTTGTGAAAATGAATGTTATACGTAACACCAGTAGCAGATCTTGGTTTGACAGCCGACAATTTATGCATTGCATCGATTCTTGAATTGTTTGTTTCCTTTTTGGAATTTCTGGGAGCTACAAGCTCGATTATCCAGATTTTCCGTCGACGAAGCCCTGGAAAGCATAGTCCGGAAGGGGGAGAGTGGTGGATTGGACCTGAAGGGACCAAAACCAAGAAACAAAATAGAGAGAGAGAGACCTTATACCCGGTTAATTACCTCCAACAAATATGAGCCCCGTATTCAAGGCGCGTCAGATTATGATTTATTTTATTACATGCTAAACAGTGTATATTTCATTAATCTGACAAATTGAGAATGACGTAAAGAAAGCGAAAGACTACAAACTTGTAAAAAACGTCATTTTGACATTCTCGGGCGTGGCTATTTTTTTTTTAATTTGAGGATAGAATTTTTTTAAGGATAACAATGAATACGATCTGTACGATTTCCACAAGACGAAATAATACCAGTTTTTTTTTCTTTTGACATATTTAAAAATCTATAGTCGCACCCCCACCGATGAAAAAGTATACATTATAAAACACTTTTTTTTCTTATCATCTAAGCTTTACAATCTAATAACTCTCTATCACGCTGGAGTAATTCCCCACAGCATCGTAGGCTCCCCTACCATAGATTGTGTTTTTTCTAATATACAGGGTGTCCAAGAATATGTGGGCAATCTCTCTGATTCATATAGAACACATAAAAATAAAGTGACAAGTTCATATAAAATATTTTCCCAAAGTCCCTCTTTACAGAGATATGTACCCTTAAAGGGCGCCACTGAAATTCGGTTTTTCTAGAATAACTCATATACTTCTTGCTATAATGACATAATTTTTTAATATGATAAATGTCAGTTAGGTTTCCTTAAAATTGTATCCCTGTAAAACATTTGCCATCCTTAGTTCGCCAGGGGCGGACCAACCTTTACAATTATTGTTACACCCTGCATAATAAAGAAATGAAAATATTATTTTCAAATAGCTCAAACCCTTAGCTAAAAGGGTACTTCGTTTTCAAGAAAAACAACACTTGGTTAAATAGGGTTGTATTTAATAATTTTGTTTGTCGATTATGGAACCCTCCACAATTCTGCAAAATTATTTTTTAGTTTCGTGAAAGTTTTTTTAGTACCATTTTCAACAGAATAACCTATTGTTTTTAGATGTCAAAACAAAACCTTGATTTTGTCGAAAATGCTTTAATTTAATGACGTCTTACAGGAGTACCATTTTTTTAGCTAAGGATCTAAGTTACCCACAAACAATTATTTTATTTATTTATTATACAGGGTGTAAAAATAATTAACACTATGGTGTAAGGGTTAGTCCGCCCCTGGCAAACTAATGAAGGCCAGTATTTTAAAAAGATGCCATTTTAAAGAATTCTTACCACTGATCTCAATGGATTGCCAATGTTATAACCTGCGCAAGCCAGTTGAGGGTAAACGCACCTGGCGCCAAACACATTATCCGCAT
>JACEGR010005945.1:0-66731 GCA_014170235.1 Listronotus bonariensis | reverse complement strand
TTTAAGAATTACCCAAATACTGGTGGTGGTAACTTTTTAAATGAACATCCTGTATATTTTATACAAGCCTATTAATATTAATAATGGCACAATAAAATTAACCTTTTTCTTGGTTAGTTCTGGTTAGGACATGCTTCAGTGAAAGAACATTTGAATAAAATGGGATTATATAACGAAGATCTGGACTGCAGATTATGCGGAGCAGATACCGAAATAGTAACCCACATACTGTCAGAGTGTGAGGCATAGGATCCCAAAAACAGGCAATTTTCGGGGATATTAGAGTGCCCCCGGAAATATACGGTACGCACCCAGCAGACCTATACCGCCTTCTTCAAGGAACTAGGGTACTGGAATGGGTACAATGAAACGGGAGTTTGGTACAATAAGCGTTCAGGCTGCAGTGCCACCGGACTTGACGGCTCCCCGGGAAAAAAACTTAACAACAAAGTTAACAAAGATAAAAGTCTTTTTCCTAAGGGAAACATATGCGCATTCAGCATGGACTCACTTTAAACAACCCTTACGTGTAGACTTCATTTTATATTGACTCACCATCAAAAAAGAGTTTTTGGACGTTAAGAAACACGTTTAAAAATTAAAATTTATTGTGATTATGGTAATAACAAAAATTGAATCGAATTAAAACAAATATATAATTAAGGATTAAAGAATTTTTAAATGGGAGGCTCTGCTTTTAAAATATGACATAACCTATAATTCTATACGAATTTTCCAAATATTATTTTTCTCTAAGTGTAAAAATAAAGGTGGTTTTTCTCTTGTGTCATATTTGTTAATTTGCACCTACTCCGTATACGCTATGGTTTATTTAAATTTAGATAAGTATTTTGTGAGTTTCGCTTTATGCAGAGAAATTTTTGTCAGAATTTTTGTTTTTTAAGAAATAAAAAATAAAAACTGTTTTCCATATGGTTCAACATTTCTGGCGGTTACTGTATAATATAGGAGACCATAAGCGAAGAGTAGACTAAAAACCAGTTATAATGATGCCACAAGCGTCATACAAATAAAGACGGCAATCAACTATCGCTGTCTAAACTCGTCGTTTACATTGATATAAAATGTCATTTTACACTTATTACATGTGACATGACATCATGTATGTCATTTTACCTAAAAAAAAGACAATTGAGCAAATATGCTTAATTTTTAAGGGTACAAAAACTATACCTTTAATAAACATATTTATAAATAAACATAGCTAAACTATTGTGCTTCAAAAAAACTATAACAAAATTTGTAACAATACTTTGCAAAAAATCAAAATTGATTAGAATTATTTTGAGTTTAATGAATTTCTTGATGTCGTGCCAAAAAATAAGGGCCATCCCCTTGGTACGGTAATTTCATAACTAACTGGAGTTATCATATTACACTCTTCAGAACGTTTAACAGGTCGCTGTTAAAGCGGGAAATTAAAAAAATATGCGGTATGTCATTTACCCGAATATGTTATATTAGGCCAGTTTCCCCTATATTTACCCCTAATAGCGTTAAGGTACTAGGACAATCTCTTTTATTATCCATCTTATAATGATGGCGTCTTACGCCGTCTTTGAATTGTGCTCAATACCAACATGGCACCTAAAATAATCGTTCAACCAGTGGCGGCGCCAAGGGTGGGCGCAGTGAGGTAAGCGTCCAACCTAAATTGATCTCACCCAACGGTTCGCCCAACCTGCAAAAAGTCCTGTTTAAAAATACCATCCCATTTAAAGCAAAATTGCTTTTTTAAGCCACACTGTATTTAACTCTTGAATAAAAATTCTTATTCTTTAACACATTTTACCTAAGAAAATGTATACTTGGCCAAAATTAATTTGAGCAGCCGTTTGTAAGATATTTGGATTTAAAAAAAAAACTTCCTCTAGGGCTAGCTATACAGAGAATTTTAAACAAAGATGCTGACTTTAAAGAGTACAAATTTTAAGGGGATATTTAAAAAAGTTTTAATTTAACTATCTCGTAAATGTCACAGGTAATAAATAAGCTTTTTTTAAACATTACTCTGAATCTCAAAAGTTAAGCCATGAGGACATAAGTTTATTTGGACTTTTCTTCTTAAAATTACTCAAGGAATCACACTTTTAAAAATGAGCATCTTATTTTGAAACACCCTGTAAAGTTTAGACCAGGCCACATAGAAAGCAAATACAGATAATTCAAAAACTGCTACTTATATTAACTTTTACCAGGTATCGCCATTTTAACTAAAATTTGTTGGAGAATAAGAATTTGTATCTAAAAGTTAAATACAGAAACATTAGTTCGTTTTAATTGCCTGCTAGATAACGCATGCCACGCCCTTTATATTTTACAAATAAAATAAGAGCAGCTTTTAATATTTCACATCCCAAGACCCCCACTAGAAAAATATCGTGACAACACACCCATTATTAATAAAACTATTTATTAAAAACGAAATCCTAATTGCAACTTTAAAACCATGTATCCCTAAATTTATGTACTATCTGATTAAGGTAAGCTGGGTTAAGTCGGTAAATTATAGCCTTAGGAATTTATGGCAGCATTTTATCCCGATCTTTTAGAGACACCCAGATATATGTCGAAAAACTATAATATATTTTAAACGTTCATTAACTTTTAAAGGGCGGGGGCAATAGCCCTTCTAATTGCGCCCCTGATTATACACAGTTTGCTGCACACCCTCCAAATTTTTCCGCCGGGCGCCGCCACTGCGTTCAACATAGGCGCTTCTAAAGTATTTGCAAAGTAGTATTTTCTCCAACGAAGCAAGTTTTATGCAAAGTAAAGCGCTCGCCTTTATGTAGTTAAAGTGACTTATGGGGATTGTCAGTGGACCTGCGAATGTTTACAACAACAAAAACTTAATCTTATAAGCAAAATTCATTAACACTTTTTTAAATCCCAATTTTGAATTTTATTTTTTTAAACAAGTGAAGGAAATTTAAGTATTGTAATTATTAATGCATTTTGCAGTATTTTATTCAGGATATTTTGTATTATTTTTTTAATAGCATCAAGAAATATAACAAATGAGGCGTCTAAATGCAAAACCCGACATTTCAAAAAATTGTAAAAAATGAGTTGGATACGCTATTATACAGAAAATTTTCCTTAAAATCCATTTCCAAATCGAAAAAGTGCAAAAACCGAAATCAAATATAAAATATCGCTCGTATAATTTGCACATAAAATGCAAAATCCGACATCTATTAGCCTAAATGACTTGCAAATACCAACATCTCAAACGCAACCAATCATCGTTAAGTATTAGGGTGGCTGCGCATGTGTAGTTAAACGCGCCCCAGTAAGTGGACGGACTAACTTCGTACCGAAAGGATTTTTTTATTTAAAAAATAAATGTGTTAGAAGTTTGTGTGTACACTTTTTCATTTTTAATTAATAATAAAATTTTGGATGCAAATGCCGACGTATTTCAAATTTTTTAGATGCATGACCCGACATTTGTAATACTTACATGAAAAAGCCGACATCTATTGCCTGTAGGCTATTTTTTAATGTCTAATATCGTTACGTTATCATAAAGAATTTTTTAATGGCTATTTGGTAACAACATAAAAATTAATATTTTAATCGTTTTTCGTCATTTCGCAAGAATTGGGTTACATAAAGATGTCGGATTTTGCATCTAGACGCCTCAAATTCATTTTATTATTCATATTATAATGATGACCTCTTATTTTATCTAAAAATTGTCTTTAAGTTGTGCTGAACTACACGGCACTTAAAATAATCGTTCAATATGGGTGCTTCTAAAGTATTTGCAAAGTAGTGTTTTCTCCAACGAAGCAAGTTATATGCAAAGTAAAGCGCTCGCCTTTATGTAGGTAAAGTGATGGGTATGGGGATTATCAGTCATTTATACAACCTGCGAGTGTTTACAACAACTAAAAATCAATCTTATAAGTAAAATTCATCCACACTTTCTTAAATCCAAATTCTGATTTTATTTTATTTTTTTCGAAGTGGTGGAAATAAAGGTTTTTTTAATTAATAATGCATTTTGCAGTACTTTACTCAGGATATTTTGTATTATTTTTTCAATAGCATCAAGAAATATAACCAATTCATTTTATTATTTATCTTATAATGATGACGTCTTATTCTATCTAAAAATTGCCTTTAAATTGTGCTGAACTACACGGCACTTAAAATAATCGTTCAACATAGGCGCTTCTAAAGTATTTGCAAAGTAGTATTTTCTTCAACAAAGCAAATTATATGCAAAGTAAAGCGCTCGCCTTTATGTAGTTAAAGTGACTTATAGGGATTGTCAGTCATTTATACAAGCTACGAGTGTTTACAACAACTAAATATCAATATTATAATCAAAATTCATCCACACTTTCTTAAATCCAAATTTTGAATTTTATTCCTTTAAAGAAGTATAGAAAATATATGTTTTTTAAATAATAATGCATTTTGCAGTACTTTACTCAGGATATTTTGTATTATTTTTTCAATAGCATCAAGAAATATAACCAATTCATTTTATTATTTATCTTATAATGATGACGTCTTATTCTATCTAAAAATTGCCTTTAAATTGTGCTTATGGGGATTATCACACTTTCTTAAATCCAAATTTTGAATTTAATTTTTTTAAAAAGTGAAGGAAATATAATTATTTTAAATAATAATGCATTATGCAGGTTTTTATTTAGGATAATTTGTATTATTTTTTAATAGCATCAAGAAATATAACCAATTCATTTTATTATTTATCTTATAATGATGACGTCTTATTCTATCTAAAAATTGTCTTTAAATTGTGCCGAACTACACGGCACTTAAAATAATCGTTCAACATAGGCGCTTCTAAAGTATTTGCAAAGTAGTATTTTCTCCAACGAAGCAAATTATATGCAAAGTAAAGCGCTCGCCTTTATGTAGTTAAAGTGACTTATGGGGATTATCAGTCATTTATACAACCTGCGAGTGTTTACAACAACTAAAAATGAATCTTATAAGCATAATTCATCCACACTTTCTTAAATCCAAATTTTGAATTTAATTTTTTTAAAAAGTGAAGGAAATATAATTATTTTAAATAATAATGCATTTTGCAGGTTTTTATTCAGGATATTTTGTATTATTTTTTCAATGGCATCAAGAAATATAACCAATTCATTTTATTATTCATCTTATAATGATGACGTCTTATTCTAACTAAAAATTGTCTTTAAATTGTACTGAACTACACGGCACTTAAAATAATCGTTTAACATAGGCGCTTCTAAAGTATTTGCAAAGTAGTATTTTCTTCGACAAAGCAAATTATATGCAAAGTAAAGCGCTCGCCTTTATGTAGTTAAAGTGACTTATGGGGATTGTCAGTCATTTATACAACCTGCGAAGTGTTTACAATGAACGCCGTTACACATTTACACAGACAAGAACGGCGGCTTCCAGCAGAATCCGGCGTAATTGTATTCAAATGGCTACATTTCGACTTAGGCGTGTAAGAATGCCATAGAAATAGATTAATATGTGGTATTATTTAAAAATTTATTTCTTACTGTAAAATTTCTTGCACCTTACAATATTACATTATATTAAAAATGGCCTATTAAAAGTAATTTTAGTATGGATGGCCAAGACAATGAATCTGGTCTCCACAGGTTTTTTTTTATTTAATATTTGAAAAATATATTCTTTTTGGGATTGCTTTCTTTGTGCGAAGAAATATTAACAGATTCAAAAGAAAAAATTTTACTTTTTTACGATTCTATTTTTGATCATTTTAAAAAACCATAAACACGTTTTGAAACACTTTTATGCTTTTAGGAAAAAATATTTTGGTGGTCATTTAAAAACGTAAAGAAGCTAATTTTGGGAACCCCTAGCCATTTAAGGAAAAACGCACGTACACGTTTATTTTTAATTTTACCACACATTTTTACTACTTTCACAGCCTGAACTGCAACCCTTTAGCAGGACTGAGACTTCCCCCCAAAATCTTAAACAAAAAGAGAGGTTAAGTGATACCTTATTTTGAAAGTCTCCTAATTATCATTACAATTGTTAAGTTTAAGGTATCTGCTATTATTTTCGTTGGTATGATAGCTTGTTAAAATTTTAGATTTTAATTTTTTTAATGTAAGTATAATATTTAATTACCTGTAAAAATAACCTAGTTTTAACTTAGAAAATATGATAAGGGTTAAACGATTAACTTATTTACTTATTAAGAAATGTTTTCCCAACATCAAGAATTAACGTGTCCGAGCCTTTTTTCGTAAATGACCTGGAGTAGCTAAAATTAGCCCTGTGCTGTTTTTAAATAGCCCCACTGTATACATTTATTATTTATTGTTATATAATAAATAATATTGTAGTTAAACTAGGTACCTACTCTTTGTAAAACTAATATATTAATAAATAATAATTAATAAGTTTTTCGGATTTGTGCAAAAAACATATAGGTAGTATACGAATGGACTTAAATATACCTGTGCAGTTTTTTTTATTTGTAATATTTCAAAACAAAGCTAATCCAAAAAAAAATGTTTATTTGTTTAATCTATATTTTACAAGCTTTAATAAAAGTCGCCCTATGATATAAAGGTCGGTTAAAAATCACGTAAGGGTGTTTACGAATTGTGGTCCCCAACTGTTATGGTAGAGTCTTCTTAATAAAATAAGAAAAAAATGTTAAACAATTTAAAATAATTTATTTTGGTAAAAATTAATAGACTAGCTATTAACGGTGATTTATATGGTATTTTTTCTTGTTGTTACCTCATTATTAATAAGCAATTATAAATAAAACAACAACACTAATAGACCTAAACTAAAAAGATAATTCCTTTAATATTTCTTTTTATAGCCTATAATGCGATTTAATGAACCTTATTTAATTTTTTAAGGTAAACAAAATAGAATAAAAGGGTGTATTTTCATTTGCTTAATAAAATAAAAATATATAAACCTTTTTTGTCCGCCAAGTTCGTTCAGGTGCCGGCCGAGACACCACTGGACTTAATTATAATTTAATTAGGTTATACTATATTAGTCCCTTAAAGCCATAAATAACAGTGGGAAATAATATTAAAATTGACTAAAAAATATTTGAAATATTTACAAGAACCATTTTTACAAATTTAACACCATGTGAATTAAAAAAAATGCGGACTTGTGTTTGTATAAACTTTTTTTTCTATCTTAGTAAAGGGAATTACATCACAAATATTACACATTTGCAAGAATTGCAGACATAATTTAAAAATGTGTGTTGTGTTAAGTACATTGCATGTTTTATATCAAAATCCTAGTTATCAACTATAGTTGTATTTGGTGAAACTGAGGAATTTCGGGGTTCCATTATCTTTATTTATAACTATTCACACAACGTTTCGGGCAGACCTGATACCTGTCCGTTTTCAAGTGTAAACAGTTTACACTTAAAAACGGACAGAGATAGGACCGTCCAAAACGTTGTGTGAATAGTTATAAATAAAGACAATGGAACCCCGAAATTCCTTTAGTATTATTGATGAAGAATCATTGTCTACCACATTCAAACGGAAAATCTCAGTTCTTTTTTAAAAGAAGACGGTTTTAATAACTTATATTTTTGATATTTTACACTTATGTAAAATTTACCTAAAAAAATTCTTACAAGTAGGGTTACTTTTATTTTAATAATTGTACATTTCCCATCGAGTTTTAGGTCAAACAATAGCGTCAAAATTAAATAAATAAAAAAATACAATATTTTTAGTAGCATGACACAAAAACAACATAAAAAATATTTTAGAGCTCCATAAACCCAAAATTTACAAAGCTTTTTACTTTGCAACTTTATAACCCTATATTGAAGGGTAAAAAAGACCACAACTTCCGCTCTACTAAATTGATTATTTTTTGATTTAGTGTTTTGTTATTATAAGATTCAGTGTCAATGGTCCATGATATGCGGGCCTATTCAATTTGATAAAAATATTAAATTTCTACAATATATTTTTTATATTTAATATAATAATTTAATTTTATCCTTAATTTTACGAAAAAAGTTATTCCTAATTAAAAGTTTTGCATGGCCTAAAACCTAAAAGACATTTATTTGTTTTAGTAGTATACAAGGTAATAAAACAATGTGTTAAGAAAAAGAACCTTTTTTACAACATCAAAAGAAAATATATTTAGAAATAAAAATAACTTTTAAATATGCAAACTTGTTTAATTTTAAAAGAAAAACCTTTTAACCATTTTCTCTGGTTAGTTCTGGTAAGATATTTATGTGTT
Source organism: Listronotus bonariensis (assembly GCA_014170235.1). NCBI lineage: Eukaryota > Metazoa > Arthropoda > Insecta > Coleoptera > Curculionidae > Listronotus > Listronotus bonariensis. Next base: position 58,454 of record JACEGR010005945.1, on the reverse strand, counting down.
TTTTATAACTCTAGTGCCTTTGTGTGTAATTTGTTATTAAAAAAATAAAATTAAAAAAAATATAATTTTGGTTGGTCAGTAGCTATAGCAGTCTTTTGATAAATACTAAATATTATTAAATGTTATTTGAATAAATTATATATGTATTATATAAAAATGTCGTTCCGGACCTTTATTATTTTTAATCAAGTTATTTTTTGTTTTTGTATATTTTTTTCCACGGTCCTAAAAATAGCTTGTATAAATTCAACTAGGTTTAAAAAAAATTATGACAAAGAAACACATGGAAGAGGCCTATAATACCCAGTAATGTTTACCCACATTATCTCTAAAATTATACAGGCTAAGACTAGTAGTTGTATAAAAGCTTATAATCTCTAGTGTTTACATTTCAAGCACTCATTCATATTTAGAAGATCAACAAGACATTTGCATATATAATTTATTTGTTTAAATTAGTGAAATTTAAAGGATAAAAGAGCTTTAAAGTAAAACTAAGATTGCTATTAAAGAGCTGGATAAAGGATGTCAAGATCTACGAACTTTGTTAGTGGTTTTAGGGTAGTATTACACTTTTTATGCCGAGGAATATATTTTTTTTTATTTACGCGAAAACCGTACATAAAATAAAAGAAAGGTAAAGAAAACAAATTTGTTTCATAGTAAATGGGAATTTAAAAAATATTTTTATTTTAGAAAATTGAAGTGCCTATCATTTTTTTTGTTCAAAAATATTTATCTTAAACCCTCCATGGACGACACTGGTAGTTTTTTTCTTGTATGCCAAAAATGTCTTCTGATGCGTAGGAGTCCCACAAATTGTTTAAAAACATATAAATTGATGTAAAACTTATTTTAAAAGAAAACAATATTTAAAAAAAAACTAACACCCTGTAGTTTAAACACCAAGACCAATCTTTACATGATGTTTTTTTCCTAATTTTTATTGTAAAATCACCCCTCAAGATTGTCGCTTGAGCTACTGGACACACTGTATATCTTTTATCCGAATTTTCAATTTTGATTTATTTCGGCAGGGTTATTTTGTAGCACTAAGGGCTAATGAAGTTTATTTATTTCCAACTTGAATGAATGTATGAATTTCAGTGGCGTTTTGAGCGGCACCTGAACGAATATTTTTGATCCCTTGCTTGCAGCCATAGGCGTAGGTTGGAAAATAACGGTAGGAAACTGATTAAATAAAAATGAATAATACAGCAGAATTTTATTACCGATTGCACTAGACAACAATCAAAATTTCCCGCGGGAATGTAATGAAAACACACACACCTTATCTATTCTTAAAGTAAGCGTCAGCCACACTGTAGTTGTATATTATTATGCTGCAAGTTGGCAATTCCAGGGGGCGCACCTTATATTGTTTTTGATTCGAGCTGTTTGTATAACCCGACCATGTAGAATAGTTTTCAAATGATTGGCAAAATATACACTACTGAATTAAGTGCAATTTTATATTGTCTTAAAATTAACTAAGAAAATACACATTTTTAGGCACTTAAGGCTTTTCTATTTTGCTTTGTTTTCGAGAAAATATTTGTTTGAAATTAATTTTTAATACTTTTTATAACCAATTTCGTAGCCACCAAGAAAATTAAATAAAAATAAAATGAAAAGGGTCGTCCATTAATCACGCGAGGCTTTAACAGGGGGAGGCTAAAAAAATCATTAAATAACACCAGGAAGGAGGAAGGTTATAGTGAAAATATCACATGTATTTTTTTGTGATTTTGACCGAAAAGCTTGAAAATCTAATGTCTATTTGAATATTTTTTGTAACAGTCTTTATTTTCTAGAACAAAGCTTGATTATACTTATATTTAAAGATATTATTGTAAATAATAATAATATACATATTTTGTACCAAAAATACATGTGACAGGGGTTTGGGGGAGGGTTGTTTAAAATGTCACCAAGTAAGGGGAGGGGCTAGGAATTTATTTGTTAATGGATGTCTCCAAACCTAAAAAAAATACTACTAAACTAAAATCATGGGAGATAACGTCATTTCATTTTTCCGTATGATCAAAAATCTATTTACAACTGAATCGTTAAATGGATGGTATTTATTTGGGTACACGCCAAAATAAAATTAAAAGTACTAAAAACCAAAAAAATTTAAACAAGTAAAAAGATAATTAATAATCGACGTTTCGGTGGCAAATCTGCCACCGTTGTCAAGACAAATGGAATAAATATAATAAAAATAAAAACTTACTATTATTTAGGTTCTAAAATTCAAATTTTTTATGTTTTTTTGGATATTCTGAAAACTTTGACAGACATTAAATGAATCCGCCAAACTACAGAACATATCTTCAATTACTGAATCGTTGGTATGATGTAATAATATAATTTTCCTGAAAAGAACTGTAACTTCTTTACGCTAAAATATTTGCAAAAATTTTAAGTAGGCATGATAAAATATATGACCGCAAAAATAGAAAAGATGCAGTTATTTCAATAAAACAGCTTGATGGAATAAAGTGAATTATTCAAAAAAGGTAATAAAGAATCTAGATCAACTATGCAGTAAATTGCGGACGTAACTGCACCTGCAAATCAGATTTACACAATCTGATCTAATAAACTTAAACAAAAACTTTGTGTGTAGACTATTATAATATATCTAAGAATTTATGTAGCTCTACTTGGTAAATATTTATTTATTCTTAGTACATTTTACAAAACAAATTTCTGTTTAAATTGTAATATGGTTATTGATTACAATCCCAGAAAAAATTTGTTGAATTCCCGTAAATATACTGAACTTAAAATTTAAGTCATGCTTCTATAGTCTTTCTCTTGGGCTAACCAGGTATAATTTGTATTATTTTTTTTTGTGCAGTATGCTTTGGCGTAATGCAATTCTCCTAACCCTTTGTTCCCTAGTGGTCACACAGTGAGGACACTTAAAAATAAATATATTTTTAAGTGCCTGGTGACTTAGCGGCGAATACACCTGTAATGACGTAGGCGTAAGATATCGCCCCACCCTAAGCAATCTTCGCCGATGTGTTCATGCGCCATTTTAAATTTATAATTTTAGTTATTTAGGGATGTTGTTGTTAAGTGATAAAGTGTGATTGATTTTATGCATTAGAACAATATATTAGGAAGATGGCGGGTAAGTTTTGGTTTTAATATTTATCAAGTATATTGTTTTATAGATTTGTTATATTAATAATCATTAGTTCTACAAATAAATATGATTTTTGATTGAAAATATCTGGTGGGCTCACCTTGGGGACACTAGGACTCATAGAATCTGTTTTTGTTATTTATAGGTGGTAGTCCAAAAATATATTTTTGAAAATAAAAAATATAAAAGCGGATGACTTGTTCGATTTTAATGAAGACGTTCCATTGGATGATAATAGCGAGCTAGGGGATGTAAGTGACGACGATATTGGGGAAGATGAACATATGACAAATTCTAATAGTGATGCAAATTTTGACATTTTTGACATAGAATCAATGCCCATTATTTTTGATCACGATATTTCTGTGACGGAGGTCAATAATATCAATTATTTAATCTGGGATAGCGATGATGAGCTCCCGCTCAGTTATTCAAGCACGAGAATTTGCAAAAAAACCATTTGGTCTAAATTTACAACAAATGGCTTAAAAAATATGAAAATATTTAATAAATTAACTGGACCAAAAATTGGCCTTGATGTAGAAACTCCTACCGATATGTTTCTTCAAATGTTTTCACAAAGCCTTTGTAACCATATAGTATTTCAAAGTAATCTCTACGCTTTACAAAAAGCTGGTGGCAATTCAAATAAAAAAACTTGGAGCTGTTTGTTCTGTGGCTATGGGTTTGATTGGGTTAGAGGACTCAGCTGTAAAAAGGGCCGTCCATCAAGTGGATCAGTAAGTCATTTTAAGCGTATTGTTCCAAATGAAATTCGATACGATTCATATTCACATATGCCTATTCATTCTGAATAACCAAGAAGAAGTGCTTCTTTTAGCAGCAAATCAGAACCCCACAAATCGAGGTGGCTTTGTACAAGGTAATTTTTATCAAATATAAATATTTTAAAACTTACTGGAATAATTTGTTTCAGATGTGACGTCGCGCTATGTCTGACGGATAGGAAAAAATGTTTCTTGGAATACCATAACAAATAATTAATAAGCCCTTGTAACCTTAGTATAATAAATAATTTGCCTTTATAATGCCTAGTGGTTTCACTGTGAAGACACCCTCTAAACCTAAACCAAAAAAAAACATAAAAAAAACGAATTAATATCTTCCAGACACCATTATTAGGCAAGTACAGTATAACTTTGTTCTTAGTTTTATTAAAATATAATTTCGGCCGCAAAGGGCTAAAGAAATAGTGCTTGGTCCAGTAATAAAATTGACTTCATAAGAAGAACCCTTTTAAATATTTTTGGGGGTTCCTTTTACAAGGAAGCGGCGCTTGAACCAGGCCTGTCAATGTCAAATGTTTTGGGTGTCGGACCTGGCAAACACGTCACTTTTTTGTCGGACAAGTTTACCACAATGTTTTATATGCAATTTTTATTGTGCCAAAAATTGTAAGTGTTACAGTCACGAAACCGATCTCGGACTGGGCTAACGCGTCACTTCTTTTCTCGGACGGGAAGTTTATCAAAATGTTTTATATACAATTTTTAAACATTGTGCCAAAAATGGTAAAAGAAACTGTCATGAAACCATAAGGCTTAAACACATGATTCGGTTATTAAAATAGGTGATGTGGTTCAAAAATTTAGCCACAATTCAAAATATTCAATTTTTTACACAACTTACAATGGCTGTAAATAAAAAAGGGTACCTTTAAGGGCTCATGCTTATTCGAAAAAAGTCTTGTTTTAACATTTGAATTGTAAAACACTTTTTTTGTTTAAAGGCTGCAAGGCTAAACAATATTTCTTAATTTAGCTACTAAATACTGAAATACACTTTTCTCAAAATTAATTTGTAATATTAAAATATAAATTTTTACATAAATTGAATAGTAAAGAAGATATTCTCTTTTCTCACACTAATGGCGGATACTATATGCAGACTGCAGATTGTCTACGAATGGAGTTTACAAAAGGAGTACTGGACCAACATGTCATTTTTAATAAATATTTTTGCTTGTAAAAAGAATAGGATCCACGTAAGGAAAATGTTGATTTTGTATACAGGGTTTGCAAAAGCTTTAAAAAGTTTATTTTTCTTCAAGAGTAAACTACCCTAATTTTTCATTTTCAGCAAAATGTCATTTAGACAATTTATTTAGAATAAAGTTTGTAATCGATAAAAATAATAAAACAAAATTTTGGACAGTCCGTATACGTAAAAAAATAGTATAGGCGCATAAATCAATCCTTGTTCATCTAAAATCCACGGTGTATGAATTTCTATAATTGCATAATAAAAAAGCGGAAGTTCTTGAAATATCTGCACATGAACGAAGACGAACTATTATTTTAACTAGCGCATCAGATATGTATTCTGTTTTATGAGTACCCATTAATAATGGTAGGCGAACTGTGTAGCAATCAAACCAAGACCCTGTATAATTTGCATCTATATTGATATAATTTCTATCTTCAAGTTTCATTTCGTTTGCTTTGTGATCTAATACAATAACAAATCCATTTTCTTGGTAATAACAAATATATACTAAGTGACAAGGAAGGGACCTATAAATTATTAAATTTTATTAATATTACAAATTTTATACTTTATCAAGTGGGGGAAGCTAATAGGTGATAAGGTGAAGTAAAATCTGATAACACTAGTGAACAACTACAAAAAAAAATGTAATAGATGTTATATTGCTTGTGGGGGAGTTAAATCCATCTTTATTAAGAATTTAACCATTTTAGTTATAAAATTTTGTTATTTTTATTTAAAAGCTGTGTAGTAGCGTAGCTAGGCGTAGACGGTCGCCTACGGTCTCGTGCCTGGGGCCCCGCAAAATTGTGTAGGGGAGGACCTTTGTTTATTTTTTTCACGGAATAAAGGGGCCCCGCGTCACGTGACCTACGCCTAATTTTGGTCACGAAACGCCACTGTGCGTACTCTCTTTATTTCCAGCCCTTAAAGTTTGGTATTTTATGGTTAAGAGGCTCTCGGTAAACACTCCCATGTGGTATTGCCAAATCGTCCACTTTTTCCTTAAGAAAAAGGTACGATATATTACAATTTAATTTTCGAATTACAGTAGCGAAATTCGCAAATTAGCTGAGGACAATTTTATATATGTACACACATTGACACGTCTGGGCAGTAGTCTATAATCTTTTAGGGTTTTATTCGGTCATACATATAAGCTAAGTGCTGCTGCGTGTTGTAAATTTAATAGTCTGTAATCTAAAATATCACAAACATGTTCAATCGAAAAGAAATTACGTTATCCTGGAAACCACGTAAAACGCTTAATGTAATGATTCATTAACACAAAAAAAAATGTTTTCCTCTTTTTTCGAGAAAGACATTTTGTTCCACTACTTCCTTTATACACCGATGGACCGTATTATTATATCTTATACAGAGTAAAAGTGATTTGATTTGTTTCCATATCCAAGGGCTCTTTATTATACCAATGGCTTGACAAACATACCTCTTCATATCAAACTGCGGATCTTGTCTCTTATCATGGCTCCTTCTTATCATTGCTTGACCACCTAACATAAAATATTTATCATAAAAGATCATTGATTTTACATCTGTTTTCACAAAGTTAATTTCTGTACTATGATAGGACCTAATGGCGACGGCAAGAAAATATTTTGTCATAAACATCAAGACAGTCCGAATACACTACCTGGTTAAAAACATGCGAAGGAAATGCTAGGCGACCTTTTCAAACACCTAACAGCCTTTTCAGATAAGGCCATAGTAACCCGCATGTACTAGAGTGCTACTAGCCACTATTATCTACTCAGTGGCTAGTAGCATTTTTGGGATCTTTACAATACCGCGCAGTCAACAAATCGGTGCGTTCTCCAGCATGCGTATTTAAAATTCATGTTCATATACGATACTGGTTAACCGACCCAAAGGAAATCCAGATAACGTTGATAGATTTTGCAAGTTAGTTCCTTGGTGCACGCGCGTTTATCTTCGGTAACGCTTGTTGTGGCGAGCGTGACGTACTAGCCTCTGATCGCACACTCTGGTTCGAAACTGGATTTTTACATCGGGTTTTTAATGGCCCGTCACCTTACATATGGTAATGGCAAAACCTCTGTGTAGTATTCTGCCAATCCTAGGTAAAAGTTGTTTAAAAAACAATATCCATGGTGGCACTACCACGTTATCTAAAAGGCTGAAAAATGGCTATATCCGATGATCCTATAACATGCTGGCTTTGCGGGGAAGAAAACAGTTTAACTCAAAATAGGCAATGGCAATGTTAAAATCCGCACAAGGCATACTCTGTTTATTAAGTAAGGCGATCTCTTATATAATTTTTAATTTTAAAGCTCTTTTATTTTCTTACCACGTGTGGTGTACCCAATTCGAAGTCCTCTTGAACTATGCTTTTAAAATAGCAGTTAGGATCTTTTTTGTTCCTAATTTTCCTATTTGATAAGCCTCCATTACATGAGACCGCAATTTGACTCTCTAATTATATTGCTTATAAAAAAAAGTTATTTAACACAAGCTTTTTAAAAGTTTAAATCCAAATTTGTAGGAGCTTAAGTAAAGCGCAACAGTCTACAAACCGGCAATGTATGCCGTAATAACATTAAAAATTTTACTTTTACTAGATTGAAAATAAATGCGCCTAGAAAATATTTATTAAATATACTAATTACTACTAGGTATTTACCTCTACTTGCAACGTAGTATATTATCCGGGTGATAAGTTAGTTATTTTTATATTTTATAAAACTTACTAGAAAACAACAAAAAGCAATTTTTTAAAGCTATTGCAAGTTTAAAAACAACCTCAAATGGGCACGAATTTAAAAATAATTTGGGTTATCATCAGCGATTTAATAACTTGCAACTGCAAAAATAGTTTTATAATAATTGAAAGGCTTACTGTAATTACACGATAAGCCACACAGCCACAGAAATCGGTTTCAATCTCTAATTTATTTAATTATTAATAAGACTAGTGACGACAAAAGAGGTTTTAAGTATTATTTTTGGAGCTTATTATCTTATAAAAGTTATTTAGTTTTCTTTTAAAAATACTTAATTTAATACAATTTTTTAACCAAAGACAATTATAGTTAGTGAAACTATAATTGTCTCTAATCTGTTTTAACTTAAAAATTATAATAACTCCGAATTTTATGATTGTGGCTTATTGTATTATTACAGTAAGCCCTTCAATTAATAATAATAAACAGGACTGCAAAATTTTTATTATATTAAAAAATATACACCCTTTTATTTTTTGAACGGATTAATTTACAAAATTAGCATTGGTTCTGAACCTGAGGGTAATTACCCTCGCAGAGGTAAAACGGCAATTCTAAGGGGTAACAGAGTTGACACAAAATGACATAAGATGTGCGTTGTCGTGTTATAAATATTATAGCAGCGTACTTCTCCAATAGAAAGATAAATGTGGAGGCCGAAGGAAAAAGTAAAACCATAGAAGTGAACAGCGGTGTCCCACAGGGATCGGTTCTCGGACCAACACTATGGAACATCTTATATGATGATTTATTTAAAATTGATGTACCGGCGGGAGTAACCTTAATAGGCTTTGCTGATGATATTGCGTTGACCGTTGTTGCAAAAGGTGAGCAACGTCTGATGGATACAGCAAACATAGCCTTATCACGAGTCTTAAATTGGTTAACAGCAAATCAACTAACCCTCGCTCCAGAAAAAACGGAGGCGGTACTTCTAACCGTACGACCAAAAGGACAATCAGACCTATCGTTTTTAACATTCAAGACACAGAAGTATAACCCAGCAAGGCAATTAAATATCTTGGCGTATGGCTTGATACTGCGTGCACCTATACAGAGCATATCAAACGCACTTGCGATAAAGTCGAGAAGACTGTAGCGGCAATGGCATGCCTCATGCCTAATATTGGAGGACCAAGAGCGTCAAAAAGAAGAGTTATGGCAGGAGTAGTCCACTCCCAAATGCTATATGCAGCCCCTGTTTGGCACAAAATTACGACAAACAAAAAACATATAAAGAAACTGGCTAGACTTCAGAGGCTTATGTCTATAAAGATATGTAGTGCATACCGCACTATATCAACAGAAGCCGTGGGCGTAATAGCAAGCATACCACATAATAGAGTTTATGATAACTGAAAGACATGAAAAATACACAGGAGTGGAGTCACATGTAGCCAAACAGAATATGTTGGAAAGATGGCAGAATAGCTGGGAATCCTCAACTAAAGGCCGCTGGACTTACAAGCTTATACTAGTAATACGGACATGGAACGAACGACCGTATGGAGAAGTGGACTACTACTTGACCCAGGCACTATCAGGCCATGGATGCTTTAGGAAGTATCTTTATGATAGAAGAAGAGCTGAAACGGAGATGTGCAACTACTCCGACAACATCGATGATGCCGCACATACCCTATTCATCTGTCCTAGATGGGAGGAGGCTAGAAGATCATATACCGAGCAGACAGGCTTAGAATTTAATGTAAGAAACATGATGACAAGTCTATGCACGTCCAAGGACACCTGGGAACACGCCTATGGAATAATAAGAAATATTATACAAACAAAAGAAATGGAAAGTCGATAGAGCAAGGAATTAGATAGATGAATTAAGAACTAAGATAAAAAGACCAGCTTCTCCACTGAAGTAATGCGAAAGCGGTTTCCAGTGGTTGAAGCGTAGCCTAAAGAGGAAGGGAAATTTTTTAGCTGGTAGAAATCCAGTTCACCTGGCCACATACGATCACTTTTTTGGCCAGGTGTCTTTCGAAGATTTTTTTACCGACCTCTATAAAAAAAAAAAAAAAAAAAAATAAAAACAAAATAATAAAAAAAAGATGTGCGTTAAGTAAAAACTCAATTCCCATACTTGTTCACAAGGGTGGTGACAGTGAAAAGGTTAGGAACCACTGTTTTAGAGTGAAATTGGCAAATGAAAATTTTAAGATGGCTTCTGGGCTCCATCATATAAAAAAATGAAATTAAAAGAATATCTTGTGGCATTTTATTTTAAACCTCCCGACGAGTACTTTATAACCGTAGAATATAAGGTCGATACCTTTACCTACTACAAAATGGCGGTACTCTGTTAATTTTACTTTAAAATATAGTATTTATGCATCAGTTTTATATCCCAAAGTTTTTTTTTTTAATTAAGTCCTTTTAAAAATAAAAGAGTAGAGGCACATAAAAAGAAATGCACTGTATAATTAGTTGGGAATCTAACATATTATACTAATAAATGCCATATAGTGCCTGGGCCAGTAATAAAATGCACTTCGTGATAGGAACCCCTTTAAAACCTTTTCTGGGGGTTCCTTTTGACAAGTTTATATTATACTGCCATATAGAAGTGAAGCGTTTGCCAAGCCCGTCACCCAAAACATTTGACTATGACAAGCTGGGTTAAAGCGCCACTTCCATAAATGGCAATATAAATATTAGTTGTCAAAGAAACCCCTTTTAAAATGTTTTAAAAAGGCTCTTATTATTAAGTCCATTTAATTACTGGCCCAGGTACAATTATTATAATATTCCTAAAATAGTTTATGCGTAAACTCTTTAATTTATTGAATTATGGATGGTAATTGTTTGGGTACACGCCAAAAAATAAATTAAAGCACCAAAAAACCAAAAAAATCAAACTAGTAAATAGATAACTAAAAATCGACAACGACACCGTTGTTGAATGAAATTAATAAAAATAAAAATTAACTATTATTAAAGTTTTAAAGTTTGAAATTTTTATCTTTTTTTTTATGATATTCTGAGAACGTTTTGACATTAAATGTCAAATATGATTGTTTGGTTATAGTGTCATAGTGACATAGATAACTGTTTTTAATGTATGATCTGTGTTCTTTTATGCGTTTGGTTAATGAACTACAAGTTTCACCTATATAAAACTTATTGCATTTTAGCAAAGAAAATTTGTTCTAAAAAACGCAAAATCAAAGAAAGTGCGTATATATTAATAAATAAAGATAATTGTGTAGCATCAATTTCAGTTAATTTAAATAACACTTGGTTGCCTTTGCTTGATACTGAAGTATCTTCAGGAAGACTAAAAATTAACTAACTAATCATTTTGTAATACAAACAATAAATACACCAGCAACCAGTTATCTATGTCACTATGACACTATAACCAAACAAACATATTTGACATTTAATGTCAAAACGTCCTTAGAAGATCATAAAAAAATGAAAATTTCAAAATTTAAAACCTTAATAATAGTTAATTTGTATTTTTACTAATTTTATTCAATTTATCTTAACAACGGTGGCAGACTTGCCACCGAAACGTCGATTTTTAGTCATCTTTTTACTTGTTTAAATTTTCTTTGGATTTTTGGTACTTTTAATTTAATTTTTTGGCGTGTACCCAAACAATTACCATACATCAAATGATTCCGTCGAACTACAGAACATATCTTCAATTATTGAATTATATAATAATATATATTTTTTAATTACAATAGGTTTTGTATGGGTATTATTACGGCAGTTTTTCACTTAAATAATTAACAATAACCTTAAAAGTTTTACTATGGGCGCAAAATATATTGGATTTTTCTCCTACCTTCGTAAACAATTGTATATGAATCCTGGACCCTCTGACCAATCCAAAAATCTCCTTCACTTTCAAACATTTTAAAGCCACTAACCAAACACTGTACTCACAATATAGTTAAATGGTTAAGACACACAGATATTGGAAACGGACCCATTGAAAACATTTTTGTGTGATAATTTCTAATCAAACAATACCAAGGAAAAAATAAGTAAAACATTTAATAGATATGAAGCAATGTTTTATGCTGTTAGTACTAATAATAAATGTTATTGAAATCGTCATAATTTATGTATGTTTCGTGGCCTTTGAAGGCTGATATGAAGCTACATACATACGTATTAGAAATGTTAGATGTATATTTTTATTCATACCTAAATAGTATCTTACAGAGAAATTTTATACAATGTGTCCCAGGATAGGTGTTACAAGAGGACAACTAGACTAAAAATTTTGGAATTTTTAAACGTCTTTTTGGAAAACTGGTCGCAATGCCCAAAACTCATAAATACAAAATTTTACTTCGATTGGTAATGTACAGAGCAAGTTATAAATATATGATCAAAAGTAATGTACCTTTATTTTTAAAATTAGGACAAAATAGGTATAAATGTTGAGAGAATTAAATTTTATGTCAAAATTTAAAGTTAAAAGAATTAAAGTAAAAACATATTTTTGTTTATTTTTTACCTTACGCATTAACAGTTTTTAAAATACTTCGCGTAAGGCAGCGAATTTAAAAAAATAAAATTATTAAATTTTCTTTAAATTTTGCTTCCTCTTGTCCAATATTTAGGTTGTAATGAGTAATGTAAAAAATTTACAATTACATTTTTTACTCCTATGTTTTAACTATAAATTTTGACATAAAATTTAATTCTCTATAACATTTACTTATAACATTTTGCTCTATTTTTAAAAATAAAAGAAGTTCGCTCTTGGCCATTTTTAATATTTTCAGTTATAACTCGTCCGGTATAATACCGAATAAAGTAAAATTTTGTATTTATTAGTTTTAAACCATGTGACCAGTTTAAAAAACCTAGTTTCAAAATTAAAAATTTTTGGTCCATTTGTCCTCTTGTAACACCTATCCTGGTATGAGGTAATGTTTGACACTTATAGATTAATAAATATTATAAAATGGGTTTTGTTTTGCATTCGTCATTCTTTTTCAGAACTTTGTTTCCAGTAAGATGAGTTGTTACCACATTACTATCGATTGGAGATAGAAACTTAGTGAACTGGCCTCCTTGATAGCCAGATATGACTCTTCTTAACCTGCTCTGTGAGGTTTTGTTAAGTATAATATCATATTGACGACTATAAGGCACGTTAACTACTAAGCCAAGAATTACATGTGCTGTTTAATAGAAATCCCATTTTTGGCATACACTGGTTATAAGGCTATGATGCCTTTAAGTAACGTAACCTGAACATGGACTTTTCTTTCACTTTTTTATACTAATAATAGACTTATTAACCACTAAGATATTTCTATGCCGAGTTTTACACCTTAGGTTTCTATATTCGGCATTTTACTTATTAGAAATTATAGGATGAACCTAATTTTTTAAAGGTGTTTTTTTTTAACCAGAATCAACATCAAAATATTTAAGATTTAGATCTATTTGTTAAATATGTAAAGTACCCGATTAGTATACTTTTTCATTTAATTTAAGTAAGTTTCAGAAAGAAGAAATTAGAGGAAATATTGTCCATTTTAACGTTAGTTGATTTAGAGGAATCCCAAAAAAACATTATTTGAAAAAATCAGCGTGGTGTTTAATAAAAAAATTTTTGCCAAAATATATTTAAAAAATTATCTTAACAAAAAACCCACAGTGCAATTTTTTAACATATGCTGCACTTTTGTCATTTAATGTGTTAATTATTTAATATTTTGACGCACTAAATATGAAACAAATACCACTTTCAGCACATTATTTAACAACAAAAACGCAGCTAAGCAACACCGTCGATAAACATAAATTTACTAAAAATTATGTGAAAAAATTGTGCGCTGGAGGAACTTAATGCGACGACGCCGACGATGCGGTTCCGATGCCTTGAAATGATGAATAATTTAATTGGCATATTTTAAGTCGTCGTGCAATTACATAATATTTATGTATTTGAAAAACCAAGGTTGGTGTCTAAGTTCATACGGGTGCATAATTGTGTTGATATACCTCAATATAAACATTGCAGTTATACACCTGAATTCGTGGAAACTTGTGACTTAAATGTTTAATTTATTATTAACTAGCTATGATTCCCGGCTTCGCTCGGGAGTTGATATGAGACCCAAATAACCATTGTTTTAAATGATGTTCAAATACTCGACAACAGATGGCGCCACTACACTTAATTTCCAAGTTGAAGGGTTGGAAGAGTCCTTATATCTTTAAAAATACGCCCTTTAGAGTAAAACGACAACTTTCTTGTTCGAGGGGGATAAAGGGCTATCACACACTATATAAGTCCCTTTATCGTATCGGGACATCTTTTCAAGTTTTATCGGCACGCACATTTTATCAACTTAATGATAAGAGGGGCGTTTATATTTTCACCATCCATGTTTAAAAATTACAGTTTTACTCGAAATGGGCTGTTCTGTGAATATTTCCATTTATACTAATTTTTACATTTTTTTTCAAATAACGGCATAAAGACACCCTTAAGCCTCCTTTTCATGCATCCATCATCCATTGATACGTTATCCGAGAAGTATAAAATTTTGATTTCAAGGACATTGCTATTAACATACATTACGGTATAGCCTTAATTAAGTTTTTAGTTTATTAACGGATTCTTCCTTGTTTAGATAATATTTTTGATACTTCTTTTTGGTTTTCTGTGGAAAAAGGCAAGAATGGGCTTTTTGCGGAAGATTATGGTACGCGCCTCAATCATGTCGGATGTTAATAAATATTGCTTACCCAAAGCATTTTTATTTTTTCCTTTTTGTTTTCCAAACAATCACGAATAAGAGCAGTCAAGTAATTAATATTTTCGGCTATTTTTAAATTTGTTTTCAGTAAATTTTAATTGTTAAGTGTATACAACATTAAAACTGATATTTCTACAAAAATAACGTTAAAACTATTAGAATGGATAAAATTACCACTCCATTTGTCGACGGATAATTTATACGAATTGACGGATGAAAAATAAATTTAAAATATTCTGACCAATTACACAATATTTTTGACCAATAATTATATTACCAAATATATTATTAAAATAATAAATTGTTCACTATCACTTACCATTTTCGAGAGATTTTCATGGTGACCCTTGAATTTGTAACACCCTGTATACATTCCTGGACCTCATACCCATTGAACTTGTTTTTCAACTTAGTTAAGTTCAACCCATAAGGCTTTAGTTTTTAAATTTATCACTTTTTTTAAGATCCAGTATCAATTCCAAATGACTCAATGTGGATTTTGTTACTATTTATGTTGGATTTCAATGGATGGTTACTATTGATCCTTTTTTTGTATAACTGGGGCTAAGTAATCCGTGTTAACACTTTTACTGGTTTTTTCGCGATATTGCTTTAATAAACAATAATAATTTACTGCTCCGCACATTTTTGTAAAGAGAAGGGGAAAATGGTGCGGTAACTAGTGGTTGAGAAATATAATCGGTGCCTAATCTGCGTTAATTAATGTAGAGAAAAAATAAGTGTTTGTTTTTTTTTAATAAAATATATATTTGCATATGGACCTAAAGAGCTGCAACTTCACATTCACAGAGCCGCAGGTTGCCGACACCTGGGCTAGGTGGTAAAGATGGGTCCAAATTTATTTCATTCTGAAAGCGATGCCGCCAAGTACAGTAAAAAATGATAAAGTAAAGAAACCCTTTTGTGAACAATGATTTATTGCAGCAAAACATATTTATCCCGACGAGTTTCTAGTACCACGCCACGTGCCACCGGTTTTATAGTAGGCAAAGGCGAAAAGAGAATGTTTTGTAAGTATCTGATACGTGTTTTAGCAATGTATTTTTTATTATTTATCTAAAAATATGTAATCAGGCTCTGTCCAAAGCTATGTGCATTCGAAAAGGTTTGTTTACTATATCATTTTTGTGTACATGGCGGCATCGCTTTCAGAATGAATTAAATATGAGCCCATCTATAACTAAATTTTACTTGTTTTATATTCTTATACGGGTAGCGAGCGAGATCTGATGATGTTGTCTCGTTGTTCAGAATAATTATGCATCCACAAAAAGCGCATGATTCTCTTGTACATTGCGCCCATCCTGGGATTTGCCACGTCTGTGAATTAACAAAATATAAAGTGCAATACACTTTTAAACACCTTGTATATTTTTTATAGAATAATTTATTTACTACTTACTATTTTTTAAAATTTTTAGGGTGGTCTTGTTAACTTCATCTTAATAATTTTTTAAATTCTTAGACATTTTCCTGGAAATAATTAACATTTTACGCCTTAACTGCCTAGAGTTTATTTCAAACATTTATTTTAGTGCTATTTCTTTAGGTGCATTAAACTTCATTATTGTCGTATTGCATTCCCTATTTAAGTTTTCTTCTTATCTCGTTCACTTTCATTAAACCAGTATAATTTTAATAGATGGGGTAATATTCTTTTCATACCATAAGGAAGTAATAGTAAAACAATTAACCAAAGTTACTTTAAAATTGATCCTTATGTATTTAAGGTTCTTAAATCTTGGTGGTCCCTTTTATAAATTAAGTGACTTCCAATAGTCTCCCCCTCCTAAATATTGAATTGTTTGGTAATTTTCATAAAAAAATGAGGACTTTAGAAAAACAACATAAACCAAATTTTAGACAATTAATGACAGATATAAATATGAAACTAACAGCTGGCGCCATTTTGAAAAAAGTAATGGAAGGGGGTCTTGTGGCACATCATTTTAAAGCTTCCTACAAGTTCTTTATAACTCCAGAATATAAAGTGAATATCTTTACTTCCCCAAAAATGGCGGTACTTTAAAAATTATCCGAATACCTAATTTGGATGGCCATATCTTCAAAACTAATAAGGTCCTTTAGATATTTTTTAAATAGTGATATAATAAACAGGGTGAGCCATTAAAAATATATATACTTTTTGTCCTACCCTGTAGAACATTACTAATATTACCGTTAAATAAATCCTAAAAAGAGCTTTAAGAAAATACCACATTAAGTGTATCTAACTTTATTAGATTCGAAAATACGGCCATCTAAATAAGGTATTCAGATAATTTTTAAAGTACCGCCATTTTGTAGCAGGTAAAGATATTGACTTTATATTCTGGGGTTATAAAGTACTCGTCAGGAGCTCATAAATGATGTGCCACAAGACCCACCTTGCCATTTTATTTTTCTTTTCAAAATGGCGCCCAGCTGTCAGTTTGACATTAATATCTGTCCTTTCCTGTCTAAAATTTGTTTTAGGTTGTCTCACCAAAGTATCCAAATTTTCTTTAAAAATACCAAACATTTCAAAAGTTAGTAGGGGAGTCTTGAATTTATACAAATACTGTATGTGGTTTCCTAATAAAAATCTTTATTTTAGTAAATAGAACGATTAAGTAATTTGTAACAAAATTAGTAGAAAACATAAAAGCGATGTTTAAAAAGAAATGTTGGTTAAATGTCTGGCTATTTTTGTGATGTTCGATCTCTTGCTATGCTATGCTATCGTAGAACAATAATACACGTTTTCTAGGATTCATTAGAACATATGCATTTCTACCTAGATAAATTTTGCTCAAAACAAAAAAGTAGTTGCGACAGTCACAGGCACCGAAAACATGTATGTGTACCCAGAAAAAACTGATGATGCTCGACAAGGAACAAATTTTTTTTAATAATCTACCTACGTCTCGGTTTTTGCAGGCTGCTTTATTTCTTGTGGAAAGTTTTTTTGTTACTTTATTAGAATCAGCTACCGCAAACTTTATTGTAATTCCCTGTATTACGACAGCTGTTGGTTGCAAATACTTCTTTGGTGGGCCGACACTTTTTAAAACACATTTTTATTTTTAGCATGAATACACTTCTAAAGTATCGTGTATAAATGTTATAAAACGAACTTTAAAATTATTTAAAGCCTAAAATGTTATAGCAAAAAACTACGGTCAGTAGGGGAGAGTAAGGTAAAATGATCCCTTAAGTCTTAGCCATACATGTAACACCATCTAAACACCAATACCTGGTAACGATCCCCGCTGGCCATCTTTTAATGGGACTCTTTTCAAAAATATTCTTAGTTCTGAACAAATAGGCAGTAAGTGAATGTTTTTTTTCGTGTGTGATGTAAAAAAGCTACAGAGTTTTTGCGTTTTTTGTTTTCAGGCTATTTAGTATTCCTTAAAAGCTTACTTTTATACTTTTTGTCAAGCGCAGATATCTGCATAATAATATAGAAAAATTTGGATGATTGGTGCTATGCTTAAAAAAATAAATGGTAAATAATAATTTTATGCCCCATGGGGTAAATTAAAATAAAAAAAAAGAGAAAAATAAGTGACTTTTTACAGTAAGGAATATTATTAATCGGCAGGCGAAAAAGTCTAGATCCAATACAGAAACTGTTTAAAGTGGGCCCATGATCAGAGTAAGCAAAGAAGAAGAGACGTTTGTAGGTGACATATGCTTTGACTTTTTTAAAGCCATTTAAGTATAAGATTAAGATTAGGTATGTCTTTTAATATTTAAAAGTTTGTTTTTTTCGATTTTCGTGTAATTTTTTAGAGGGATCCTCTTATTCGCACCAGGAGTAAAATGATCATTTTGCATTTTTTCTATTGGTATTTTTATAAAAATAATAAAGCTTACTACAAAAATATTTAGTTTTTGGAAAAAGAAATATTTGTGTTGCCAATAACAGAGACAGAATATAAAAAAATATGTTAGGTACATTTCTACAATTATTTTTTACTTTTCCCTAACTGACGCTCTGTTTTGGGTACGACTGTTAATATTGAAAAAAAACACATTTTAAAAGTTTTTAGAACCCTGTATACAAAAATAATATTTTACCTTTGTAAATCAATTTTTTAACAAGCAAAAATTTTATTATTAATACCTTAATATAGTAATTTATGTTACGTGTATAAAGTGACTTTTTTACGAATGGGAAGTTTGACAGCAGGAGCCGTTAGGCGAGTGCGGCAATCCCATGACTAAATAAAAGACACTTTATGCATGTGTTACATACTACATTTTTTCTACGACCGTATAAAAATTTCCCATATCACCACCGGTTTTATTTATTTAAACCTATTAATTATTATTTTGGCAGCACAGCCATTATGTTGCAACAAAAAAATCATAGCCTCCTTATTTTTTAGGGAGACAATTATTTTTTCATAATTATGCACTTATGATTTAATTTTAAAAAACTGTATGTACCTACTCTATGTAGAAATAATAAATACTAAAACAGTAAAAATTCCTTTTCAATTTTTTGGTCATCCAAATTAATTATCACTATTAATTTTCAATAATTTTTATTAAATTTATTTAAAAACTGTCAAATTTTAAAACTAGTGACACAGGAACTAAAAGTAATGATAACGAAATCAAAGGTAACTTGACCGTTTGTTTCAGTTAATGCCGCGTTTACCGTAACATTGCATAAATTGGTATTTAAGTTTATTTGTAGTAGGCGTTGAAACAAAATACTAATTCAAAGTATGAAAAAAGTTATTTTTTCAACAGTTTATGTGGTGTACTAGAATGAAGTATTTTATCTTTATGTTAACGACTAAAAAAACGTCATTTTATTTAACGTTCATATAAAAAAAAATTGTCATCCATTTGTCCAATTGTAATCCTCATCCATGGACAGACTATATGAAAATTAAAAAAACTTTGCATAAAACAGTGTTTAATATAGACAAGCAGGTAGGTGGTATTTATATTCGTTAGCAATAAAATTAAACGTGCTATTGACATTGTAAGCTTAAATTTATTGATTATATTAATCAATTTATTACCTTTTGATTACAGTAGGCGAACCACAGGTTAGATATAATGATTGTTCTGAACTTTTGTTATAGATAATGTGCCATAAAATGCAATTACGACATAGCAATCTATAATATCTTTAACAATAATAAATACATTCGTTTGTCAAAAAACTTGTTTGCTAAAATGACACCTGTTATGTTTATTTAAATATTTATTTATTGAGCACCTTCTATCCGTATGTCAATATATTTTAAAATAAAAGATTGTTGTATACCATTAAATTTCTTTTAAAAGGTGCATTAAATCCAGGGTATCACGACAAAATGTATTACTTCAAATTTGTCGTCGTCCTCTTCTAGTACTCAAGAAGATGCTATGAAAAAGTGCTTATACTTTTTTGATAGGGTGTTGAATAATGCCACAAAAACTTATCAGAGATACTTATTTTTAAAGCTTTGCAGAAACAACGCCTTTAATTCGGAACTTTGCTTTAACCGATTTAAAATCTTGAATAGTTTTTGAAGCCGATAGGTCACCCTCGAATTTAGAATATACAGACTGTAACATTGGAAATTTATTCTGTACTGACTAAATAACAGTGTTGGCAATATACAAATTAACAACTAAACAGTATATAATGTTGGTTTTTACCAATTTAAAGTAAAAATTACTTTAAAATTAACAAGTAAATATTTATAAAATGCATTTACTGATAAATAATTCTGAAGCATATTAATTTTTATTTTAGGGGACATCTCTTTGTGTTAAAATTAACTTGTTTAGGGTTTTTCCCTCCACTACTAACACCAACGTCAAAATTTCAAATGGAAAAGGGGGTCAAGTGATCCTTATCCCTAAGGGTTTTTTTAATTATTTTTTTTACCAGTTCTTGGTTTTTACCATCGATTTAGAAGTTTTCGAGAAAATAACGAGTATGCCTAACCGGTGGCTTGCCCTTATGTTTTTTCTGTTATTAATAAAATATTATTTCGCATATACAGACTGTCCACGGATAGAATTAACAAGACGACAAATTGATCAAAAATTTCATTTTTCGATAAAAAGTAATAATTCATAAAAATTTTTGCTTGTAGAAAAAATATAATTTAAGAAAAAAATGTTAATTTTATATACAGGGTTCGCAAAAACATAAAAAACATGATTGACTACATTTCTTTTTAATTTTTAGGCAAAATATGATTTAAAATTTTTATTTAAAATAGTATTTTAAATTACTTTATTAACGTTACAGGGGTATCAAAAAATTCATGATACTGATTTTAAAGTTATCAAAAATTAATTATTTTACATTTTTATAATAAAATGACCTAAAATACTCTCATAATTTGCTTTTCAAACACCTGCTTTCTCCAAATTCCCACACAACACAATTTTTCAGCTGTAAATAAATGTGATCATAGGCGTTTTTGCAAAATTTTGCACTGTAATTAAATTTTGTATCATTGCTTTAATTAGCTGCAAATATAATTCTAAATAAATTTTTTCCATGATATTTTGCCTAAAAATGGTAGTTTACCCTTGGAGAAAAATAATGTTTTTTAAAATTTTACTAGCAAAAATTTTTGTGAAGAATGACTTATTTTCTAAAAATGAAATTTTTGGTCCATTTTAACTTCATCCGTGGACAGTCTGTAGGTATATCCCATAAGTGTAGGTATTGTTTCATGTTTTTTTTAATGTATTTTCTATTACTTTCGGTTTGGCCGAAAAAATCCTACCTTTCTATTTTTGAATAGGACGGTATAAATTTAAAAATTACTGAAAAATAGATATGACTATCTATTTTGCGTAACTTTTTATTAATCCGTTAGTACTTGGTTCAAAATTTACTGTTTTATCGCGTACGTCAAAAAATAAAATTAATTAAATAATAAAATATAATTAGATGTTAGATGTAAAAACGTAGCAAGTGCAGTGTCATTGTACTTAAAATATATATTTTTTTAATTAGTAGAAATATACCTAGTATCTTATTTAAAATAAGAAAGTTAGAAACTTTCCGAAAGGAATGAAAAGATCTGAAGGGTCGCGGCGAATAATAATCAGAGTCCTTTTTTGCCAATATTAAAATAATAGCACCTTTAAATAGCTGGTACCTAAAATAATAGATTTACAGATAATTTCGGCAAAAAAGGTGTTTGTCGTCCTCGAGAAAAACAAAACAAAAACATTTAAAAATATAACGTGCCACCTAAAAACGCTCATGTTCCTCAGTAGTATTTCTCCTAGTAATGACACTTACCAAATAAATAATTTTTATTATAATTGATTTCCTTTAATGCATAGTTAGTAATAAAATACCAATTCCTATAATAACTAACACTTATTCAGAATATATACTACCTATCATAAACATTGCACATCTAAACACCTAAAAATGATGTATCAAACTTAATTAGATTTTGGTATATTTTATATTAAAAATTATTTGCCATGCCCAGTGATGACACTTTAGCGCAAAATCATACACGTTCTAAAACCTTAATAATGAGTATAACCACTGCAAGAATTTACAAATTCAGCAGGCATGCTTGCAATAAAATTATAGATGTCCCATTGGCAAATTGCGTTCCTCGCAAAACGAATTTCATTTCTCAGCTTTGCTAAAGTTCGTGTTTGGCTAGACAATCTAGTGAGCCTTTTTTCTACCATGTCCCATCTATATGTTCTATGGGGGAAAGATCGGGAGAACGTGGAGGCCAAGGAAGAATAATTTCATTATGTGGCTCCAGACGCGCCTAGGTTCAACAAGCAATATGTGGTCGTTCATTATTCTACTAAAATTAGGCACATGGTTCCCCTGTTTCACCTTTAGTGCTAAGCTACATGTCGCTTAAATAAAAATGAAATATTTATTTTTTCTCTGCGAAGCCCTTTAACCCTTGGAGGGTCATCCTAAATTCTACTTTCCAAATTATCATTATTTGTACTGCTACTAAAATGAAATGCGTATATCACCTTTGGTGGTAATGCATTATTTCTAAGTGTTACAATTTTTAGGATAAGTAGTATATTATTCGCATTTTAGTCTTCTATACATGTCTCATATAAAAAATAATATAAAGTATATTATGGCAATTACCTAGAAGGAATAATCAGCAATGTTTTACTTCCGGTACATATGAAACTTGGCAGTAGCAGCCGGTTTTATAGAATCCCATGCAAAAACTGATCAGGTTTGATACCATAAATTTTATCTAACTGATTTAATACCAGGTTGGATTGCCTCCTTTTATTTGTATGCACGTATGGGCATCACAATAAATCAAATAAATGTTTCTTTGAGTTTGCTAGAAATAGCAGGATTAGTAACTCCAATTAGTTCGGTACTGCTGCGTCATTAACAACATTAAAGAGGGATTGACAAGCTAATATTGCTGGTTGCATGCAATCGTTGGTGAGTCATTTCTGTAGGGTTATTTTTAAGTTGGTATTTTCCTTTTAACACTATACAGGTTGTAATTTAGTTAATGGCTAAAAACACATGGTATGATTCCCTTGCCTATTTTAGGAAGAAAAGTCCTTATAAACATATGTTCTAAACCTCTTAACTTTTAAGCTACAAGGTGTTTAAATTTAAAGAAAAGAATCATTTTCTTATCATAACTTTCAAATTTTTGTAGATTTTTTTTGTGAAATTTGGCACAAATTTTAAATATTTTTACCAGTAAAGTTCGTACGGAATAAATACTGAACATTTAAAAAAATGGTACGCTATTGCTTTTTTCGAAAATAAAAACTATTTTTTAAATAAAAAATTATTTTGCAACAAATTTGACTCCTTAACTGTTTTTCGTCTGATGCACCGTTTTCGCATAAAAAAAATAAAATGGCGTACCAGCCTACTTAAAATAATTTCGTTATTAAAAAAATGTATTAAAAACGGTTTTTATTTTTCTTACACGATAACGGTCCATCCGACAAAGAAAGCTCAAAAAGTTAAAATTATTGACTTGACTTATTAAGACAAATGGAAAGTTGAAAAATAATTTTTGTTTAAAAAAACAATGGCGTACCATATTTTCTTTTAATTTTTATTATACATCCTGTACGATGCCACTGGTGGAAATAATTATTTAAACTTTTACATCAGTGCTTGTTATGCTTAGTAGGTGCATGTTAAATTTTATAAAAATATCTTAAAGAGTTTTAAAGTTAGATAAGGAAGCGATTTTTTTCCTAAAACTTTAACACCCTGTAGCCTTAAAGGTGATACCTTTGGGACATATGTTCCTATAAACTTTTCTTTCCAAAATAAGCTTAGATATTTTTAGCCAATAATAAATTACACCCTGTATAAAATACAAGAAAAAAGATTTTTTTTAATGAAATTATGTTTGAAAATGCTGCGTTTGTAAGATACAGGGTGTTAAAGATCCAAGAAAAAAAATTCCATTTTATTCTAACTTTCCTGCTACTCCAGATATTTTTACAAAGTTTGGTCCACTTCTTTTGACCATTATATTACATTATTTCCTGTAAAAGTCTTAAAAGAAAAATACCAGTGGCGTTCGAACTAAATTTGTATTGATTGCATTCTTGCTGCCATTCAAAGAAGGGCTGTTCGTCTTATTAATGATCCTTTACTTACTCAAAGACTTCCTTCTCTTGCCCATCGTCGAGCTGTGGGAGATCTATCGCTCTTCTATAGATACTTTTACGGCTTCTGCTCCGACGAATTATCCAGTATAGTCCCTCCTCTTGCAGCTCCCAACAGAGAAACTCGTAGTGCCGCGCGTATGCATCCCTATACGGTTCAATTGGACAGGCCCCGAACTTCCCATTTCGTTCGTTCTTTTATCCCTAGAGTTTCTAGACTGTGGAACCTACTGCCAGCGGAGGTCTTTCCTTCCCTCCCAAATATTCAAGTTTTTAAGTCCCGTGTTAACAAACTTCCTCTTACCCTGCTTAAGACACCCACGGTACGTTAGTATTTAGGCTTTCAGCCTTCGTGGATTGTCCAAAGATAAAAAAAAGAATTTTTTAAAGAAAAAATAGTACCGCACTGCTTTTTCTTTAAATCGATTTTATTTTTAAATAATTACTTTTTTGGGGTAATTTAGTCTACATTTTTCCGTATGACGAACAATCTTCTTTTTTAAATAAAAGTCATTTTAATGCATGGCAAAATCGCTAAAATCTAATATGATGTTTTTGTATGTAAAATTAGTTTTTGTCTAATTTGAATTATTGTAAGATCAAATACTTAGATTACTACAATTTTAATGTCATTAAAAAGTTATTGCTCTGAGGAAGCTATCACACAGTCAAAACCCTAACTTTCAATTAGAAAAAAACAACATATCAGATTTTGGCGATTTTGTTATGCAAGCAAGAGACCAAATTAACCGAAAAGTAAAAGAGTAGGTTTTTTAAAAATAATATTAAGTTGAAGAAAAAGCAGTGGTGTACTTCTTTTTTCTTAAAAAATTTAATTCAAAACTTGTTCGAACGCCACTGGTATTTTTTTAAGTTTTATAGAAAAATGTAATGTAGTGGACAAAAGAAATGTAACAAATTATGTGGAAATATCTGTAGTGGTAGGAAAGTTCTGATAAAAAGACATTTTTCTTAAAATTTAAACACGCTGTATCTCAAAAAGAAAGCATTTGCGGACATATAATTTTATTTAAAAATATTTCTTATTTTATTGCAATTTAAATCCCAATACATGAATGTGTAAATGAAGCGCTTAGGGTGGTTATACGTTTTATTTTTTTCCTATCACATCAAAATTTTGTTTAAACGCCATTTTTAATCATTGCTACAATTTTACATCTTTGTGTGACGTTCTTGCATAAATACTACTTTATTTTGCACAGATCGGACTTGTAGACCCAAAAACAATTGGAATAAGTAGAAAAAGCATAAATTTACCGACCTACGGTGTTTTTTCGAAATCAAGAATACCCATCGAATTACCAGTCCAATTAATTGTCATCTTCATGTATCTCAAGCTCAATTACAATACCGTATTTTCCTACTCAGTTTAACTAAAATGATCTTTTTGATAATTAGAACTCTCCTAATTGAAGGTTTAACTTCTGGATATTGAAACAATGGCATTAGTTAAATAAAAATACGAGACAAAAATAAAAGAGACTTATAGAAATATTAAGTAAAGAAAATATTCTACCCTTACTTCCTATAAAGCTAACCTTATTAACATTTGTATTGAGGCCTTCGATAAGAATGATTAAGGTTTTCAATACTTTAACAACACAAGATTTTCTCGCGTCAGTAATGGAAAAAATATAAAAAAATATCTTTGTAGGCTTGCAAATTCAAAAGCTTTTAAAGGATAATCATTATAAAATTAAGTTCAATTACGTAAACAAAGACCATAGAATGATTTTCTAGAACGGTATTAATTTTTTTTTGCGAAAATTTAAACATAAAAACTAAAAATTACCACCAAATTATTTAAAAACTTTGAACTTCTAATAATACTTTAAAATAAAAAATGTTTTAAACTTTGTCTTGATTTGCTTTCTTGCTAAACTGTATGCAGTATTAGATAAAAATGGTTAAAGGTTTATTCAAGACATATTGCATAATAGAGAAGCAATAAAACGAGAAATGTTTAGATGCAATGTTTGCAGATTTTTGTACGTTGGTTAGCCGTAAAACACCTGCATAAAAATATGAAAAGAAAGAAAACTACAAAGTTAAATGAAACTAATAACAAGCTTTTACAACATTTAATAGTTTTTAGGTTTTAGTTATTAAATTTAAAATTTGAATTTAAAGTTTATTGGCGTTAAAAAAAGAAGACACAAACACTAAACGTAATACATAATTTTTGATTAAATATTTTAGATTAGAAGTATTAAATCTATAAAAATCGTAAGTAATAATTCAAAGAAGAATAAAAGAGTTTGTTTTTGCAGGCCAGTGTTATCAATATAAGACACACTGTATATCTGGTTGCCAGTCCAATCCTGACCATCAATAAAAATGTAAAATATAGCTTAACTGATTATACTTCAACGAACCGCTACTGCAAGCAGTAAGTAACGTTATTTAATAATACATTTTTTTAAACAAGTTATAAGAAATACGTAATACGAGTGAAGGTACCGTGACACAGTCAATACCGTGCTGCCCATTGAATCCATAGTGCTACGAACATTTACGTCTGCATGCAATCTGATATTTTTTGTATTTTAAGTTGATCTCTGTTTTCAGATAAATAATAAATGGGATGTATAGGGTTTTTAATATAAACTAGACAGCCCAATTTTTTTGCTTTATTTGTAATTAATACGTTTAAAAACATTAAAATAATAGTAAAACTCACTAAAAAATAAAGAATAAAAAAATAAGAAGTCGGGTAATACCATATTATGGTATTAAAGTACAATAGTATATTACATAACCACCCAAGCAGCAAGCTGACGTCATTATGACGTAATTTTTAAGTAATTTTTGGTCATAGGACGTCATCAGACCAAAATTATGACGTCATTTTAACGTCATTTTAATGACGTGTTTTTGACGTCGTTGAAGTAACGCATTTTCGATATCATTTTTTCGTCATACCAGCTCATAAAAATCTAATGATGTCATGTTTAGAAAACCCGCCAGAAAAATTTTGTGACATTATATGATTCGTGAAAAGGAAAAAACTCTACTGGTAGTTGGCGCAGTGGACAATAAACTACTACGTTTTTCAACATCTTCGCTTTTTATCGCCTACACCGTACCGATGAGACCAAAATAATTCGAGACCGGTCTGTGGTTGGTGATCTCAATTAGCTTTGAAAGAAATATCTTCGGCTAGTGTAAAAATTTGCATCTCCAAGTTGGACAGTGTCCCGAGAGATTCGACCTTGCAGTGCAAGGAAATTGCAAGCAGTAAGGAGTTTTTTCCTATTTCAATATTCAAATAAAATATCGTATTATTTTAGCTTTCAAAAAAAAGTATATGCGTCAATTTTTCGTTATCTTAAAGACGTCATTAACGGGACGTCTTCTGTCTGTGACTAAGGGAGATCAATTTAACGTCATTTTGTCTCCATCTTATGACGTCTTTGCTGACCAAATGTGACAAAAATGACTAAAAAGAGACGTCAATAGGACGTCAGCTTGCTGCTTGGGAAGTGTCGAAAGTGACATATTCATAAAATTTTTGGATGGCTGAGTTTAAGGCTGCAGTTATTTTCAACATTCAAGGACATCTTAAAGTCGTATCGAGGTCATTTGAAGGTCAAATCGACAAAAATGGTAGAAATTATCTGAAAATTGCATACATAATAATTGGGATCATAAACTCATAGCCGCTTTTATTTTTACGATTCAGGGCCATTTGAACGTCAAATCGATAAAAATGATCTAGTATAAAAATTTGCTCCTTGTTAAAAAAATTAATAAATTATTTTTTTAACACCCTGTAGTTCGAAAACTAAGACAGATTTTTGTAGAAGATTTTATTTTTTTTTTAAGTAGAATTTAAAAATAAAAAAAGGTGACTTTTTAATACGCTTTTATTAACTTGGGTTGTAACTATCTATCCATCTATCTATCCATCTATCTATCCATGAATGTAACGGAATCTTTGAGCCTAATTTTAACCAACTTCCAGCTATTCGATTTCTTTGAAACTTTGCACACGTATTAAGGACCCATGACAATGCAATAATCTGCAAACAGTATCCCGTTATCCTGGTTTGGATCGCCAGGAAAATAAAAATCCATTATATTATTATAACCACTGCTTGATACCACCAAGTGTCATCTGTCACCTGTACGTCCCAGTGGTACCAACCACCGGCCATTTCAAGAGTTCGATCTGAATCGATTTTACTCAAATTTTATATTAGGTTATTTTCAGAAAGTCCATCTGAAAAACTTTGCTACTCTTGACAAAATGGCGAAAAAATTTTTAGTGGGTTGCCATCTGTTGGCAACATTCCAAACTTTTATACATACATAAATGCATATCGAACTAAAAATGAAAAATAAATAATAGTTAAAAAAACTAAAAAACACGCTTTTATAGGCAACCGAACTAAAAATTAGAAAATAATTTTTCATTAAAAAAAATATTGTCACTTCATAGTAAAAAGCGTGGGGTGCATTTTACTATTTTTCATAACTTTTCCATCATAGATATTGGCAAATATAATAATTATAACATTTAATATATTAAGCACCCCACGCTTTTTACTATGAAGTGACAATATTTTTTTAATGAAAAATTATTTTCTAATTTTTAGTTCGGTTGCATATAAAAGCGTGTTGTTTTAGTTTTTAAACTATTGTTTATTAACTCAAGAATTTTGATCCTATCGATACAAAATTATCATGCCGAAGAATTGGTTTTTATATTTTTACGCGAAAACCGTACCTTAAATAAAAAAAAGTCAAGAGGTCAAATTTGTTCCAAATCTAATAAGAAGTTTAAAAAATATTTTTATTTTGGAAAAATGTAGTAGCGTACCATTTTTTATTCAAAAATATTAACCTTAAACCCCTCATGGACGACACTGGTATTATTTAATTTTTTCTTGTATGCCAAAAAATGTGTTTTGGTGCATAGAAGACGTTACCCAAATTTTTTTAAAATATCTTAATTGGTATAAAACTAATTATAAACAAAAAACAATAATTTTAAAAAAATTTAACACCCTGTAGTTCGAAAACTAAGACGTTTAGGACATTGTTTATATAAAGTTTTTTCATGTTTTTTAATGTAGAATTAGCCCTGAAAGTTAGCCGGATAAGTTATGAAACACCCTGTAGTTCTTGGATTGTTACCATTAACCTTTAATTTCACGTAGCCCCATAGAAAAAAGGCGCACGGCCATACCGCCAATGAACCATAGTGTAATTGCAAAGGCAATTTGGTGATAACGTGATATCCCGACATGGTCCTGTGAATTATTAATTCTATGCTACGTCAAATCAAAGGTTTCTTTTTAGCAGCAAAAACTGAAATTTGTGAGAAAAAAAAAAACAAGGATTTCTTTGTAATGGCCGTGCTCCACGTTGCTTAACTTCGGTGATCGTCTCTGCCGATCTGGTGGAGCAAGGAGCGCGGCAAAAATGCTAGAATAAAAACAAACTTAATATTTAGTTTAAAATAAATAAATAAAACTTTACACTAGTATAAAGGTTTTACCCTTAACTTCTTATATCTTTAATGTGACGAACATCACTGTACAAACACATTTATTTATTAAATTAGCATTTTTTTACTTAAAGTGGCATTAAATTTTACTTATTTATATTGTTTTTAAAGCTACATTAGGATATACTTATTATACTTTTTAAGCTATGTAAAAAATAATTATGTAAAGCACCATAAAATAGCTTTAAATAAAGCTAAAAAAGAATGCGGAATTTGTTTCGGTTTTCCAAGGTATTCCATATACGTAAAGACATGAATATTTTAGTAATTAAATTAAAGGACCAACGGTATTTTGACATTTTTATATAATTTTAAATTGACTTTTATCTTTAAAATTATTACAAGTTCTACAACATATTTTCTTCATATAGGACTAAATGTACGTATGTAAATTTATTTTGTAATAAGTAAAGACGAAGACCAAAAAATAAAATAGAATTCCGTAAAATAAGGTACTTTACAAAACTGGCGTTCTTTTCTAAGGCAAATGAAAATAATTTACTGTCCTACTTATTAGTCCAGTCAATAAAGCTGTAAAACATACAGTCGCTGATAGTCCTCAGGAACAGCTCAGATTTTGATATTTTTAAAGTGTTTTTCTTATTTTATATAAATTCATAGGCCTCTTAGAGGGAAAAATAGTTCAGTGTGATTTTTAAACAATATGGATGTTATTTATACAGGGCGGAGTTACTTTACCAACAAACTTTTAAGGGTGATTTATTCTTCAAGAAAATTAAAAAAAAACTTTATATGAACATATAAACTAAACGTCCTTCTTTTGGAACTACAGGATATTAAAATTTAAGAAAAGTTGGGAATTTAAAAAGCATCTTCTATAAATTAAAAGAAATTTTTTGACAGGAAAAAAAAGAGTTTTTCGCCAGTGTTGCCTGTGATGGATTTACTGCAAAATATTTTATTAAGAAAAAAAATGGTACGCCACTGCGTTATCCTTACAAAAATACTTCATTTTTTCACATTTACGTTAGGTTTTTTAACACATTTAATCCCTTAAATTTTTTTATTCGATATATGGTTTTCGCGTACAAAAATAAAAATAATTTCTCAGCATGGTCAAATCAGTATCTGTTCAGTATATGATAGTCATGTTAAGGGTACTCAGTTTGCTTTACAAATCATTATATGAATTAAAAGTTGAAACTTTGATTGATTGGCCAATATTTCTTGTAGGAAATTTATTGTGATTTTAAGAATATATAAACAAAGTAATATTATTTTTATTGTAACGTTAGATATTAGGCTTTATTGACGCGACTAAAAAAAGTATCTTTTGTTTTGGACGGTTAGGAGAAGAACTCCTGCTTTTTATAGTATTCATTCAGATATGAAATATTTCGGAACGCTGATTGTTCACCATTCTTGGTTTTATTTAGTTTATTGCACAATGATGCCATAAATTTGTTTTTTGAAAATAAATGCCTTGTTTTTAAAAGTGCTCTTTTTAGTCGAGACATAAACCAAAAATATAGTTATTTCTGTAAATATTTTTTGCTATTCTGGATCTTTTTATTTCATCATTTTTATGAGCTGATTGACCGTGTTGCAAAATTGTGTTTGTTAACTTAAATCACAAATCATTTTGTTTTTGCCAAAAGGGGAGGTTCTCAATTCGCTTGTATGTTTTTTTGTGTGTATGCTACGCCAGGACTACGTCAAGTGTGAACCGATTTTAAAAATCTCTTTTTATTTAAAAGAGTGCACTTTCGCTGTGGTCCAATAAAGAACCAAGTCAGGAAAGGTACTAGTAGTCCATTGAAACGTAACATTTTTATAGCCTTTGCGTGCTATTTGGGAAGGACGCAATTTTATTTCTTCGTAA
The DNA here is from genome assembly GCA_014170235.1 of Listronotus bonariensis. Classification (NCBI taxonomy): domain Eukaryota; kingdom Metazoa; phylum Arthropoda; class Insecta; order Coleoptera; family Curculionidae; genus Listronotus; species Listronotus bonariensis. Next base: position 26,755 of record JACEGR010005945.1, on the reverse strand, counting down.
TAAAAGGGCTCAAACTATTGTTAAATTTAAGTTTTTGGGTCGCCACTCTTGTCATGCGGCCTCCATCTTGGAAAAGGGGTGGAAACGGTTTTTATTTTTTTTATAAAGAACTGTTGATCACACAAAAAAATTATTAAACGTTTTTGTTTTACATTAAATTTTCTTTAATTTCAAATAAGTTAATTTTTTCCATAGACCAAAATAAAAAGGTTATTAACGAAAATTGGGGCCACCCGTGATTTTTTTAACCCTTTAGAACTTTTTTATATTCATTTTGCCAAAAATGACATCAGAGCATTTTTATAGAATATTATTAAAAAATAATTTTGGTCATATATCTTTTTATCGTTCGATGAAAAATAAAAAAGTAATAAACAAAAGTAGATATCAATTTCTGAAATTTGTTAACCCGTCAAGAGTAAACACCTTAGTGTGGTCGAGCAGGTTGAAATAAATTTATTTAAAATTCAGTGGTTTGTTTTTGGGAAAAACGTTGGAACATCTAGATTTTGTTTTTGGCTGCGGTGTTTTTTATAGTCAAAATCATGTATACAGGGTGGCCCACAAATAAGCAAAGACCATCAACTTTTTTATTAAAACACCTATTTTTTATCAGAATTTTAAATTCTACATCGAATTCCAACTATATTTTATGTACCAAAAAAACTCCTTAATTTAAAATATTTTTTCTAACGTACGCCCCTTTACAAACATTGTATAGAAATTAATGCTGAATTTCTCGATAACTGTTAGCTTTAGGTTTAAGACATGGTACCTGAAAAATAGTTAGAATTTGATGAAGAATTTAAAAACGTAATTAAAAATAGGTGTTTTTATTTAAAAAAATAAATTTAATGGTTATTGCCCTTTTGCGGGCCACCCTGTATTCATGATTTTACTATAAAAACACCACAGCCGAAAACAAAAATCGACCTGTTCCAATGTTTTTCCCAAAAACAAACTACTGAATTTTAAATGAATTTATTCCAATCCGCTCGACCACACTGCAAACTAAGGTGTTTACTCTTGACGGGTTGACAAATTTCAGAAATTGATATCTACTTTTGTTTATAACTTTATTATTTTCTATCAAACGAGAAAAAGTTATAGGACCAAAATTATTCTTTAAATGTTATTTTGTAAAAATGCTTTGGTGTAATTTTTGCAAAGTAAATAGAAAAAAGGTATAACGGTTTAAAAAATGTTACACAAGGTGATCCAATTTTTGTTATTAACTTTTTATTTTTAGTCTTGGGAAAAAAATTAACTTTCTCGAAATTAAAAATAATTTAATTTAAAACAAAAAATATTATTATTTTTGTGTCATCAACAGTTCTTCATATAAATAATAAAAACCGTCTGCACCCTTTTCCAAGATGGCGGCCGCAGGACAGGGGTGACGACCCCATTGAAATGTTACCCCCAATTTAACATTTCAATGGACTATAGACTATTGTTTTCTCTCTGCCGTACGTTGTTGCCGTCGGGCGGGAAAGCTGCCTCTAGTCTGGTATATGCTCAGATATCAGGGGTGCATACCCTTTTCACCAAACAGGTACTGGTAGTGTTTTTCAGTGTATGTTTATCGATTTATTAGTAATAATAATTTATTAGAAAGCAAAAATAAAGACTTTACAAAAATTACTAAAACTCACTAAAAAGTTAAAAAAAATGATGTCGGGTAATAACGCATGCGCTAAACTACTAAATGGTAATAATTAAATAAGCAAAATCTCTAAATCCTTTAAATACCATATGTTATAACCCGACTTGTTTTTTTTTCTTTATTATTTTTAATGACTTTTATTCATTTTTCTTAGATTGGTTAATTTTTTTTAAGTATTTATTTCTAAATAGAATGGAGGGTACGTAGCACCTCGATTTAAATTTTACAAAAATCTAGCATCTAGAGCGTGTTTCCATAAGTTCGCACTATTTGAAAACCTTTTTAACACGCTTTTATTAGCTTGGGTTGTATCTATCTATCTATCTATGTAACGGAATCTTTGAGCCTAATTTTTACCAACTTCCAGCGATTCAATTTCTTTGAAACTTTGCACACGTATCAAGGACCAATGACAATGCAATAATTTAAAAACAGTATCCCGTTATCCTGATTAGGACCGCCAGGATAAATAAATTCCTTTACAGATCCTCTGTGTCCTAATACTACTCTTGACAAAATGGCGAAGGAATTTTTTAGTGAATAAACTGGAGCATTTTTACATACATACATACATACATACATGCATATCGAACTAAAAAATGAAAAATAAATAATAGTTTAAAAACTAAAAACACGCTTTTATATGCAACCGAACTAAAAATTAGAAAATAATTTTTCATTACAAAGAGTTTGTCACTTCAGAATAAAAGCGTGGGGTGCTTAATATATTAAATGTTATAATTATTCTATTTGCAAATATCTATGAGGGAAAAGTTATGAAAAAATAGTAAAATGCACCCCACGCTTTTTACTCTGAAGTGACAAACTCTTTGTAATGAAAATTATTTTCTAATTTTTAGTTAACATATAAAAGCGTGTTTTTTTAGTTTTTTTAAACTATTATTTATTTATGATTAATTTTTCAAAAAATAAGTGATTCTTCTAAAAAGTTCTGCATAGTCTTAAACCTTAAATGCAATTATCAGATATTAATTTTTTGCAGTAGTATACGAGGTATGTCAAAAAATATAAATTTTGCTCATAATATTGCATTTTTTTATAAGAAAAAAGATGTTTAGGAATAAAATACTTTTAAATATGCAAACAGGTTTCTGTGATAACGAGCGTTTCTGTATTTTTTGCTGTTTTGAGTTCTTAAGCTTTCTTTACATATTACATTTTAAAAAAGGGGATACACTTATGTACAACCTCTTAAACAAAATTTATAATTTTGACGTACCTCCTATACCACTGCAAAAAATTATATCTGATAATTGCATTTAATATTTTGGACAATGCAGAAGTTTTTATAAAAAATAACTTTTTTTTTTGTAAAATTTATAACAAAAAGTTTTCCTTATGGTGCGAACTTAAGTTGTGTTTAGTAAAGACCCAAAGTACATTTCAAACAAGATGGCTAGTGACCTTTCTTTTCATTTCAAAATAATAGCCGATCGTGCCCTCTTGACAGCAGGCCACGTGACTATTATAATTTTAAATCTAAAAAGTAGTTTTAGTGTATACCATAATGCTACATTTACAACCAATTCTGAAATTTCAAATTGACATTTAAACAACTGGTTAAACTTCACTTATCAAATCGAAATTTGACAAGTGAAGTTTAACCAATTGTTTAAATGTCAATTTGAAATTTCCAAATTGGTTGTAAATGTACACATATACGTAAACTTTCCCCAACTGGATATATTGCTCCATTTAAAAGTTAAAGTGAATGAACTTTGAAAAACTGCACTGTATCTTAAAAAGGTTAAAATGCAAAAGATTTATGTGAGTTTTTATTAAAAAAATTTGGACCCTAGCAAAGCAGTTTTAAATGCAAATTTAATTTATTTTTACGGTGAAATAATCCGCTAATTACATTTTTAACCTGTTAATTACAAATTCGCTATGTAACAATTACAAATAAACGGTTTTAGATAAATGTGGGTTAATAAGACACACGATTTTCATTAAGATGGGAACTTATTAAACAGATAGCCGTTTTAAATCACGTTTTGCAAAAGAAAATTTATTATTTGACTATTTAGATAATTGACATTATTTTCATTCTGGTTTGTGAGGTAGTCTTACCATGTAATGTCTTAAAGCTGGATTTATAGATTGACGTTTCTGTTTCCGTTTGCCGTTTGACGTTGTCAGTTAGAAGATAAAACAACAACTTTCTATTTGTTAATTTATATTTTCTGTTTACCGTTCCCATACAGCATATCAAAACCCAAACTTCAGCATAAAGCTTGTTTAACACATGGGTACCAAGTTATCATTAATAACTTGTTTAAGTATTTGGTTAACTAATTGATTAAAAATTAAAAATATTAGATGATTTTGCACTCTTTATTTATATACTTATATTTATATATAATTTTAAAACTTTTCCACCCCAAATCTCAAAAGTTAATACATAGCTTTATTTAAACTTTCTTTCTTAAAATAACCTAAAGATTTACACTCTCAAAAATCAGCATTCTAGTCTAAAACATCCTGTATAGTTTGGATTGAGCCATATAGAATAGTCATTTTAGAAATATATAGAAATAGAATTTTTTTAAATCAGATATTTCAAAAGTGGCTGCTTAAATCCACTTTTACCATACCTTTTAGGTTAAATATGTTAAAAAATGAGAAAATTTAACCAAAAGTTAAATATAGACTGGCTCTTAAGGTATTGACCAACTTTTTTCAATTTTAGATTCTGCTATTTTAACTGTAATTATACTGGTAACAACGAAATTCCTATCCAGAATTTTATTTTCTTCAGTAAAAACGTATAATTTTTAAATTTAAGGATAGTAAATTGGGGCCCATTCAGAATCGACGCCCACTGAAGACCTGACATGCGTACATGAAGACATGCGCAATAAGCAAGACCTTATCAAAACTAAACATAATGAACAAATTGTTTGCCAAGGTCAAGGTTGAGGTAAAGTTTCTCTCTCTCTCTATTTTTTTTTCTTGGTTTTGGTCCCTTCAGGTCCAATCCAGCACTCTCCCCTTCCGGACTATGCTTTCCAGGGCTTCGTCGGCGGAAAATCTGGATAATCGAGCTCGTAGCTCCCAGAAATTTTAAAAACAAAACAAACAATTTAACAATCAACATAAATTGTCGGCTGTCAAACCAAGATCTGCTACTGGTGTTACGTATAACCTTCACTTTCACTACTGACAGTTCCCATGGCACGCCCATCTATTTCCCGCCATTTGAGAAATACCTCGTGTTCACCACCAAACAAGATACCATCAGCTTATAGGAATCTTCGCTCACAGCGCTTAGATCCAGAAGAAAGATGCCGTCAATTTAGCGTGAATCTTTCCTTGATCCCCGAAGGTAAAAAACGTTCGTACGACACCTCTAGCCGCCACTCCGGAAAGAACTTTGTAGTCCTCTACGTACGTCCGCACTGTCCGAAGGTCAAACAAAGAGTTCAAAAAAGTTTACCCCAATTTTGTCGAATCTCAATGCGCCCTTATATTACCAGATTTATGATATTTAAGATGCACCTTGTACTACTTCTGGTTTAACCGAAAGTGATATAAACTTTAATATTTTAAATAAAACACCATGTATATTTTTAATGATTTAAATTCTACAAGTTATTCCTTATATAAATTTCTTTTTTTTTTTTACCGATAACCTATATCTTTTTTGGTTTTTACACAAAAATTTAAATTGCTTGAATTATTAGCGTTTAAAAAATTTTGAACGATCACACAATAAAAAAAAATATGGAATATGCTGTAGTCTGGACCTTTTCAAACGCCGTTTTCTATAAAACTAAAAAGATAGGTTATTGATATACTTAAGATGTTTGGTCAGAAATTACTTACGGCCCTTACACGATTAGTAATACTGTCATTATTGCAAAATACTGACAGCAATATTGGATCGTGTGGGGATAAATACTGATAAACAGTCAGGAGAATGATGGTAACTTCAACATTCTGAAAGTATTGGGAGCGGAGTTAAAATGCGAATAAAATATTGGCGGTCCGGAGTCTTCACTGTCAATATTAGGTTTGTTCCAGCAGGCTGTCAGAAATGTTTGCAACCGTTCGGATTCTGCGCACATCAAATTTGTCGTTCCAGCAGTGCCATGTTTGTAACATTATACAATTGTTTGTTGTTCCAGCAGTAGTTTTAAGATGTTGGAAGCACGTTGGAAACTGTTTGAAAAGTTTGCAAACTTTCTTCAAACATTACTGACAAATTGTTAACATAACCTTTCTTAGGCTTTCTTATATTGACGTATAAGTAGTATGCACGCCTTGTTTATTTTTCGTTCCAGCAGAAAACTGTTGCCAACATTTCTGACTAATGTTTGTAACAATTTCTGCATTTACGATTGTTGCTAACATGTTTCCAACATTCTGCTGGAACAAACCTATTTTATCAGTTATATAAATCACTGGACATTCGAAAATACAAGTGAGCCAATCTTCTGAATCTGTTCTTTCAATAAATTTTAATTTTACATGGGAAATATTTTTCTCTTTGCAATCCAGTCTTTTATTCACCGCTTGTTTTTATTTTCTTTATGGAGAAACTTGTAAAATAATGACAACACAGAACTTTCTTTATTAATAATTTTCATGATTTGGAAATTAAAACAAATCACCTTTAAAAATACTGACTCTGTTGATATTGATGGTGTGGGGTCTGTTTCAAAATACTGATGAAATATTGTCAATATTCAATACTAGCAGTATTACTGCGTAAAAGGTTGCATACGAAAAATCCTTAAATATGTACAGAGTATTTCATTTAGAATATTAAAGTTTTTAGCAATAATACGCAGATGCTACATTCAAAATTTTTAAAATCGGCCTGTAGCTAAAAAACTAAGATGGCTATGATGGCTTTGTTTATGGCATCTTTTGTTTCACAAAAAAATAGCTCAGTTTTTGGGACAACCGCAAGGTTCTATCTTTAATAATAACTGAGATACCCCTGCAGTTGCAACCGAAATGGGACACCCTGTACATATAAAAATTATAAAAATTTGATAAGTGATTTAAAAACAACTCAAATAACTTTAAAATTGATGTTTTTACTTACTGTGTAGGATTTAATTAAAGAATTAAGGGCATGTAAATGTGTATAACTTGACCCCCGGTACTTTGATTGGGTAAACATACTGTATATGGTTTTGCCAGATCGGCCAGTAATGCAATAACAAAACAAGCACTGTTGATCACCCATATTTACATGCCGGTATTTAGTTAGACTGTCCCTTTTCTTCACATTGACTATGTGTTACTTTATTTAGCTGATCCGGTATCCACATCGTTAACATGCAAACGACGTTTTTATTGTTCTTAAACATTTATAAAAAATGTTTAAACCTTTTTTCATTTTTTTTTTAGAATAATAAATCCCATTACATAAATTTAAATTTAAGACGCATTACGTATGTTTATTTGAGAAGTAATTTAGCCTTTAGGTATAAGCAAATTACTCAGGATAAAAAGCAAATCTAATTAAATAACATAATTACCGATGTTATAATTACAAACAATCAAAACAAACAGTTAGTTTTTAACTAGGTTAATAATACATACGCCTTTCAGCAAGTCAGATGTGATTATTTCAAGTTTATTGATGTATAAGATACCTATAAGTCTCAAATTTGGCCCACGTTGTACATATCAAGAAATTATAAAAATTTTATTGCTAGTTTATAAACTACAAAATTAACCTAACTAGGTGGATATTTTTTACAAATTGTGTACAATAAAAAATAAACATGTAAAGGATCCCCCACACCGACGCGAAACTTTCGCAACCGCGACCTACGCGGAATCGCGGCCAACCTATAGGCACGGCGACTTATGAACGCGTATAGACTGGCTGGACGCGGAATCCGCAAGAGTCGCGACAGGTCAGCGTTGTTTTCTTAAGATGCTGCTTGCACATTTTTTTTTTCGCTGCCGGTGTTATTTCGCGCAAATAAAATGGCTGTTACAGAAAACTAATTGAAATTGTGAAACACTATCCTATAATATACGATCTAAGCGACGGAGATTATAAAATATAAGAAAAAGGACAAAGTTTGGGATAAAATAGGATCAATAGCTACCGTACTCCGAACGAAAACCAGGACGGCGTCGACAAATTCTTTCCGATAATGAGGATAGTCTGTTTGGCGCCAGGCGCGTTCACCCTCGATTTGCTTGCGCACAAACCCGTTTTTTCGCCCATGAAATGTAAATTTTCTTTCGCGCAGGTAATAACATTGGCAATCCATCGAGGTGGTCATATTTCAAAAACTATCGAAGATGACATAATATATGGGGTGATGATTTAAAAAAAAGTTGTGAGTTTCTTGAGTCTTTGATGTTCATATTTATATGGCGAACAGTAGCGAATTAGTTTTTGGTTTTCGCGGCAATGTGGGGAAGTCTTGACCGCTACCGCTCCAGCCTGCGAATTTTCCGTAACAGAAAATTCGCATCGTCAAGAGTTTCGCGCCGGTGTGGGGGATTCTTTGAGGGGATGTAAATTTGTAACTTGACGCTCGGTAGGTAAATTAATTTGGTTAACATACTAGGTTAGTCAAAAGAACCTCAACTCTTAAATATCTTTAAAACTGCTAACGCTACATTAACCAAAATTGGTATCTAATAGGTTTTGGACATATGGAATTGAATATTAGTATCGGCACTGTTGTCGGACTTTCCAGTTTTGTGCTGCATATATTTTTTCCTTTTATTGAATGCGCTCAATTAATTTTCTTTTATTTTATTGTGCGGATCAAATTTAGTAAGTTTTGCAATTTTATAATTTTTGTCTCTATTAGTTGGTAAGATATGATACACTTTACTTTCAGCAAAAAGGACGTTAGCGCCTAAATATCTTTAAAAGCACTTAGGTTGTGTTTACATAATTTGGTATTTGGAAATTTCTAGACATGCCTAATGGATCAGTGATATCATTATGTAGCCAATTTATTCAAAATGCGGTATTGTCATATCTCGACAACTGGTAAGACTGAATAGGTTTGTTCCAACACAATATTGGAAACATATTAGCAACAATCGTAAAATGCAGAAATTGTTACAAACATTAGTTAGAAATGTTGGCAAAAGTTTCCTGCTCGAACGAAAAATAAGGTTTGTTCCAGCAGGCTGTCAGAAATATTTGCAACCGTTCGAATTCTGCGCACGTCAAATTTGTCGTTCCAGCAGTGCCATGTTTCTAACATTATACAATTGTTTGTTGTTCCAGCAGTAGTTTTAAGGTGTTGGAAACTAGTTTGAAAACTTTGCAAACTTTCTTCAAACATTACTGACAATTTTTAACATAAGCTTTCTTGTATTCACGTATAAACAGTATGCACGCCTTGTTTATTTTTCGTTTCAGCAGAAAACTGCTGCCAACATTTCTGACTAATGTTTGTAATAATTTCTGCGTTTTACGATTGTGGCTAACATGTTTCTAACATTCTGCTGGAACAAACCTATAAACAAGGCATGCATACTGCTAATACGTCATACGTCCAACATTTTAAAACAACTGCTGGAACAACAAACAATTGTATACTGTTACAAACATGGCACTGCTGGAACGACAAATTTGACGTGCGCGGAATCCAAACGGTTACAAACATTTCTGACAGCCTGCTGGAACAAACCTAATTTTTAAAATATAGAATTTTTCCAAAGTTGACACCTTTCTTTTTGCAATTAAAGTAAATAGGGCATTCTATTTAAAATACCAAAAAATTACATGTTGGGCAAAACTGGAAAATCTGGCAACAATCTGGTATCACCGTTCAATTATTCTACTTGCCCAGAAACCATTAAATACCGAAATTTGTAAATTCAGCCCAAGCAATATTGAGGATATATGAGCGTATCTGAACTTTTTACCTAAAATGTGGTCCTGTCATATCTTAGCAACATGCACCAATTTAATAAGTCCACAACAAAGTTTGTGCACTTATTAAATATGGACCTATCGCAATTTACTGCAATAAAAATAATTGTGCATGCCATTAAATTAAAAAACCAAAAGATACGTGTAGCTAAAAACTGGATGATTTGGCAACGTTGCCGATACTACAGTTTAATTCTTTATGCCCGATACCTTTCTGATACCAAAATTAATAAATGTAGTTTTAGCGGTTGTAAAGATGTTAAAGAGTTACAGTATTTTTTACTATCCCAGTATTGTTGCGTCGTTACAATGGAAACGTCAATTTTTTTCCAAATATTTAAAATAATGTTTAAAACTTTTTCCATTTAGCTCTTTCTTTAGGAATAAGGAATCTTATTACACGCATTACAAATTTGAGACACACTACATATATATATATATATATATATATATATATATATATATATATATATATATATATATATATATATATATATATATATATATATATATATATATATATATATATTTGTTTAAAAGTAATTTTGGACTAAAGTAAAAAATCTAATTAAGTAACATAATTACCGATGTAATAATTACAAACAATCAAAAACAAACAGTTAGTTTAAAACTGGGTTAATAAGACATACGCCTTTCAGCAAGTCAGATGTATATATTTATTAAGCTTATGAATGGATGAGATACCTATAAAAAGCCTGAAATTTGGCCCACCTTGTAAGTACTTATTAGATTTGGTAATATATTGCATCGTTATAATGCAAATGTCTGTTTTTTTGCTGAAATATTTAAAATAGTATTTAAACCTTTTTTTTATTTAGCCTCTTCTTTAGGAATAAGAAATCTTATACTACGCATTACAAATTTGACACATTACATATGCTTGTTTAAAAGTAAATTAGACTTAATTATAAAATCTAATTAAATAACATAATTACCGATGTTATAATTACAAACAATCACAACAAGCAGTTAGTTTTAAACTGGGTTAATAAGACATACGCCTTTTGGCTATAGATGATGATTAGTGATTTTATTAAGTTTATGAATGCCTATGAGATACGCATTAAAATTTGGCCCACCTTGTAAGTACCTACATATTAGATTTGGTAATATATTGCGTCATTACAATGCAAACTGTCTTTTTTTTTTTTCTCAAATATTTAAAATAATATTTAAACCTTTTTATTTAGCTCTTTTTTAAGAATAAGAAATCCTATTACACGCATTAAAAATTTGACACATTACATATGCTTGTTTTAAAAAGTAATTTAGATTAAACTAAAAATCTAATTAACATAATTACCGATGTTATAATTACAAACAATCAAAACAAACAGTTAGTTTAAAAACTGGGTTAATAAGACATACGCCTTTTGGCAAATTAGATGTGATTTTATTAAGTTTATGAATGGATGAGATACCTATAAAAGCTTAAAATTTGGCTCACCTTGTAAGTACATATTAGATTTGGTAATATATTGCGTCGTTACAATGCAAATGTCGTTTTTTTTTCAAATATTTAAAATAATAATAAAACCTTTTTTAATTTAGCTCTTTCTTTAAGAGTAAGAAATCTTATTTACATGTATTAAACATTTGACACATTACATATGCTTGTTTAAAAAGTAATTTAGATTAAAGTAAAAATCTAATTTAATAACATAATTACCGATGTTATAATTACAAACAATCAAAACAAACAGTTAGTTTAGAAACTAGGTTAATAAGACATACGCCTTTCAGCAAGTCAGATGTGATTATTTCAAGTTTATTTATGTAACACGCTTAACCCGGCGCTTAACCTTATTTCTTGAAAACGGCGAGAAGACCGTGACCGTGACAGTGAGGAAGCGTATTTGGTAATAGACCATGAGCTTAAGATATTAACCTTACCTGCCAGTTATTAAATATTTTAATGTACTTAAACAAACATCGGTTTATACGTGGGAATGGCAAATGCATTCGGTTTTGAAAATTTGTCTTTAGCTAAACGGACAATGTTTTAGTCGTTTATTGAATAGTTTGCCGTTTGGATAGATTAACTGGTTTATTTATTTAAAAACAAACTTTTTGTTTCATTTATTTAACCAGTTATAAGCGTCAGAGGTCCCTTAATGGTTTTACTGAGTCTTATTTTGGACCGAGTCTCACCTGCACAAATCAGGGGTTATACAAAGTAGCTGGTATTTTTTGCCAAAAATTTGTAAAAAAATGTATACTACTAAATGTACTTGTATTGGTGGGCAGCAATTTTAAATCCCGTATTTCTGAATATATTTAGGTCAGCATCCTTCAAAATTCCTTAATTCATATATTCAAAAGGTGCGGAAATGATTTTTTAATATTATTCGTTGAAAATATTTTTTTCTTATTAAACAGTTTTTTTAATCAAACCTACTTTAAAATAAAAATTAAACTTACTTAAAAAATCAAAAGCGGAGGTCTGGTAATACCAATTATGGTATTAAAGTATACAAAGCTTTTGCTTATTAAGTTGTTAACATTGAGTAGTTTTGCACATATTCTTATGTTATTACCCGATTTGCTACTTTTTAATAAAAATAAACAATAAAGGTTACAAATTGCTTATTACCATAAGGACAATTAACCAAAAAACAAATATTCAAATATTTAACTACGTTACAACTAAAAATACTACTTTAAAACACTTGTTTTCGGATAATCGCAATACCCGACACTGACACAGTATCTCGTAACTTCAAATTTATTAAGTCCTGTGCAGCCCCGAGCGGCACCTAAACTAATATTTTTTTAAAAAATTGTACGTTACTGAGTCTTAATTATTTTTTATTGTGTCTTTGGATAACGACAGTAAATACCTTACAGTTATGCAGGTCTTTTAACCTTGATTAGTTTTTAAGAAAACAAAAATATTATAAAATATTGCATGTCTCTAAATTAGAAAAAAAGGGGGATTTTTTTTCGAATGTTCTTTTTTTAACATATATGTTACAACAGTAAGAAGCGTATTTGGTAATAGACCATAAGCTTAAGACATTACCCTTCCTGCAAGTTATTTATTATTTTAATGTACTTAACAAACATCGTTTTATGAAAATGGCAAATGTAGTCGGTTTTGAAAATTTGTGTTAGACTAATCGGAAAATATTTTAGGCGTTTATATAACGTCTAACGTGGGTTTTAGCAAAGAATAGGGAATTATTGGAATGGGCAAATAGTGCTAGCAGTATTAAGGGAAAACCATATTTTATTACTGCTAAACCTTAATGCGCCTATGTGAAGAAGTGTTATTAGTCAACATGACATGCTTGTATTATTTTTAACCTAAAACTGGAATATTTTTGTTTTTATTTATAGTTTATTTTATTTATTTGTTTTGTATAATTACAAATGGATAAATTTTAACCTTTTAGTATATTTTAAAGACAAAATTTAAAAATAAACAAAAATTACTTTAACCCTTAACCTCATTTCGTTTTCAAATGTCAAAATAGGGAAGAAAAACGACCGACTTTATTTTGGCACAATTAAAGTCTAGCAGTAACTTTAATAAAGTTTTCCTTATTTAAAACCAGTACTGAGCATACGGAATGTCAAAATACTGCTGTTTATTACTGCTAGACCTTATATGAATTCCAATAATGCCCTTAATATTGCTGGTTAAATAGATTAACTGATTTGTTTAATATTTAAGATGCTTTTTGTTTCATTTATTTACCCATATAAGCGTCAGAAGTTTCTTATAGGTTTTACTAACTTCTTATTTTAGACCCAGCCTCATCTTAAAAAAAATATAAAGTGTCTCCGTAATTGAGTAAGCAACAATTATAGATCCCGTACTTCTAAATATATGTATAAAAATAGTTTATATATCTGAAAAACTTATCCTTTTTATATAATATACAGGGTGAAAAATAGTACAATGCCAAGGTTTTCACAATTAGCCTGTAGTACTGGCGAGGTAAAAAGTTTCTTTTTTAAATATAACAATACAATAAAAATTTAAAAAAAAGTTATTATGGGTTATTTTATAGTGTCTTGCTATTACATTTAAAATTAAAATTTCCATTATTTTAACTATTAATACTAGAGCTCATCTATCATCTATTCGATGCAAACGCAAAATACAGAGATACAGAAAGGGTGATTTAAAAAAAACGGGATTTTTCCCGTAGGTTTACGAGCTATAAAAGAATGTGGGTGATTTCTATGTTATCATGTTGTAGAATAAAAAATTATAAATACAATACATATCTTAAACACATTAAACCTAAATCGATTAGTTTACGTTTCTAATGTTTTTACATATATTAGGTTATTTTTTTGTGTTTCTATAAGAAATTACAGCAAATTACAATAATATTAAACCTACCTAACCTCTTTTGGTGCTGTATTAATTATATTTGACTATTGTGAACACCTAGTATAAAAAAGTATACATTTTGGGAATTTTAAAAATATACATTTATTTTTGGGAAATTTAAATTTTAATTGGGTTACTTAACATTGGGAAATTTGGTACATAAAAATATACGTGAGGTGTCAAGGTTTAAAAAGTATAAATCAAACAATTTTCTAGGTTACTCTTATAATAATAAAAATAAAAACAAGCTGGGTCGCCTAGACACGCAAAACAAACACTGAAAAATTTAATATTTAAAGAGAACAAAATTTTAAGAAGGTGGTAGTAGAATCCTGACTTCGAAAAAATACTGGGTGTTCCCATTGTCCGAATAGTTTAAGGGAAGAAGGGGAGATGTTGATAGTATTATACTGGTAAAATTGTAATTTTATTTAGTGCAAAAAAATATAATCTTTTCTATTTATTTTTTAAAGTGAGTTTAAAGTGTCCAATACCCCATCCGAGTTACGCACTCCAGGCGACGTATTTGGTTAAAGAAAAATACGTTGTCACACTATAATTATCTTTGATATTAGTTTTAGAAAAAAACTAAAACCTGGAACACACTGGTGTAGATGATATTTTTAACTGATTATTTTCCTTATTAAAAAATAGACCAATCAGAAACCAGTTTTTTTCTATACATTTTGTTAAGATAAGTGATTAAACCAAATGTGGTGTTTAACAGCGATTATTTTCCTCAATAGAAAATAGACTAATCAGAAACCACCATTTTCGGATAAATTTGGTTTAGATAAGTGATTAAACCACATGTGCTGTTTAACCGCGAATAAATTTCTGTCATCCAAACTAGTTGTCAAAATTGAAAGAAAATGTCAAACATTATTAGTATAATTCTGTGTTTTTGACTTAAATTTTAAGTTTTTCAGGAAATAATCTATCCGTATACCACTAGACCTACAAATTCAAATAGATTAAACTACCCAAATATTTTTGCAAGAATTTCTTGGCAAATAGTTTTATAGACAATAATTAAAAACACCTAAATCTAGCCGTATATCACTTGACCTACAAATTTAAATCGTTTAAACCACCCAAATATTTTTTGTAAGATTGGCTTAGCAAATAGCTGCGCGGTCTTGTGCTTTTAATAAATTATTCTACATTCAACTATTTTCCAAGAAAAATCTTGCCCAAAATATTTTTTGGGTAGTTTAATCGATTAAATTTATAGGTCCTGTGGTATAACGTAGAATTATATCAAAAATTGGACATATGGCCCATATACCAAATATAATATACATGATGCTAATGGCCTTAAGAGGAAGACTTTAGTAAAGAAAATTTTAATTCTGAAAATGGAGAAAAAAATGTTTTTTTTTTGTAAATTAATTAAATTCTATGGTCGAATCACAAATATCAAAAAATTATCTGCTTGTCTCCTCTAATATAAAAATATTGCATAGGAAAACTGTTAAGTGAAAATGGACAAACTTAGATAATGTTGCCAAATTTATAATTTGTGGAAGCTAAGAGATTATATGCATTTTGTTATTGCTTTTTAATATTAAATAATCCCGTATCTGTTATTATTAGTCTAAAGTCATACCTACACAGTACCTAATTAGTTATTGCCTAATGAAATACAACGCAATTGTTTTTTAGGTGTACATACAAATTACAAAATAATTATTTTCTTTATTTCTAAACATTACTTAATTTGTATTCTTACGATTTCAAAAAATAAAAATTCCAAAAGCACGTACTATCAACGTTTGCGGATTTGAATTAGGACATTGCTTTTCTGCAAAAGGAATAATAACCCGCTGTTGACATGGACTTTCGCTTGTTCAACTAAGTATTTGCAAATACTGGACATGCATATTATTATCTTTACATACTATATACCGAGCTATATACATTTTAGGTTAGGAATTTCACATTTCTATTTAAATATCTGTTTTATTCATTTAATGGTAAATGGCATTTGTGTTGAAAAATGCATTATTTGCCATATTTAATTTGTTATGGAGCCTATTGTAATACATGGTATTTGAAAATGTAGTACGAATATTTTAAGGGCGTACCTTTGATGTGAAAATAATACTTTTTTAATAAACATGTTTCTCAAACATGGAAAATCTTCAAGGTATAGATATACAGGGTGTCCAAGATTATGTAGACAATTTCTCGGATTCATATAAAATATCTTTAAAAAATGTGACAAGTCCCCATATTTTTCCCCCTCCTTACAGAGATATGTGCCATTAAAGGAAGCCGCTAAAAATCAGTTTTTCTTAAGTAACTTGATAGAATTTGGTATAATGAAATATTTTTAAAATTTAATAAATGCAAGTTTGAACTTCCTAAAATGGCATCAACATTTGCCTTCATTAATTCGCCAGGGCCGGACTAACCATTACACATAAGTTTTAATTATTTTTACACCCTGTATAACAAAGAAATAAAAATAGTAATTTTAGGTAGCTTAAACCCTTAGCTAAAAATAGGTACTTACTTTTCTACAAAACCAAGTTTTTGTTTAGTCGGTACATATAAAAACATTAAGTTATTCTGTTTTAAATGGTACTAAAAAACCCTCTCAAAATATATTTTTTTTATTTTCTTGACACTAAAAAACTATGTTTTAGAATTAAGATGGGTCTCATAATCTTTATTAGTAAAAGCTAGAAAATGCATAAAATACGAGGGCGCCTATGTGGCCACGTAACCAATGCAAATATTTTATAAGGATACAATTTTAGGGAGTTCTAACCAGTATTAAACCATATTAAAACATTATTTTAAGATTTTAATATAGCAAGTACTATAAAAGTTATTTAGGAGAAACCGATTTCCAGTGACGTCCTTTAAGGGCACATTTTTCTGTAAAGAGGGGAATTAGAAAAAATTATAGGAACTTCTCACATTATTTTGATGTCTTCTAAATCCGAGAGTTTGCCCACATATTCCTGGTCACCTTGTATACAGGGTGTATTTTAATTATTGATAGCTAAAAATACAGAATATGATTTCTTAGCCCATTTTAGAAAGCAAATTTTATATTGCCGTAATGTTCTAAGCCTCTTAACTTTTAACCTACAAGATGTTAAAGTTTTTAGAAAAAAATCGTATTCTTATAATAACTTACAAACTCTTTGAGATATCTTAGTGAAATTTCGCACGCACTTACTAAGCACCAATAGATTTTTTTTAGGTTTTTTTAAATTTATTTACCAGTGACGTCCGTATGTGATGAATACTAAAGATTTTAAAAAATATGATACGCCATGCTTTTTCCAAAATAAAAATATTTTTTTAAAACCTATTTCTTCTGCAACAAATTTGATAACTTGACTTTTTTTCTTCCGATGCACTGTTTTTGCATGAAAAACTAAAAATAGGACACTAGCCTACTACTTTAAAATAATTTCGCTATACCAACCATACATTAAAAAGGGTTTTTATTTTTTTACGCGAAAACGGGGCATCGGACAAAAAAAGAGATAAAATTTGTCGGAATATAAGTAGGAATTTTAAAAATAGGTTTTATTTTTAGAAAAGCAATGGCGTACTATATTTTTATTTTGAAAAATATTTAGTTTGCATCCCGGACGGATGCCACTGGTAGCAATAAATAAAAATCTTTTACTTTAAGAAATGCCTATTGATGTTTAGGTGCGTTCCAAATTTTATTAAAATATCTCAAACAGTTTTAAAGTTATGATAAGAATTCGATTTTTTTATTAAATCTTTAACACCCTGTACCTTAAAAGTTAAAAGTTAAGAGGTTCAGGACATACTTTAATATAAACTTTTTTTTATAAAATAGGGTAAGGAATTACATCCTGTATCTTTAGCCATCAATTGAATGACACCCTGTATATCGTTCGTTGCATAAAACACTTTAAACTGTTCCTACATTTTTGCAACAAATGCCATGAAAATTTGAACACCCTTAATACCTTAGGCAGTGTATTTTTTATTGTTTGTCTTAAAAAGCTTAAAAATCTAATGTTAATAAGGACGTTTAATCCTAATGTTAACACTTTTGAGTTTTAATTTAAAAAACAAATCAAATGAGCCTAGTAAGTCTTTAAACAATATTTAAATATTGTAGCAGACTTATTGTTTCTTGTTCGTAAAACCACAAACTGTTAATTTTTAGGCAATGTTTAATAAACAAATTTATTTAAAATTAAAAATATTTTATAAAGAATCCCCTTATTATTGCAGTAAATTTTAAATAAAACTGCTAGTGCAGAAATTGACACTCCTGTTAGTCTTCTCTTATTTATCAATTTGCTTGAAGTTTATATAAAACATTACTGTAAAAATGTAAAAACTGTACAGCAAGAATGTTATATATTTTCTAGATCATGTCAACCATCATAAATCCATCAGCAACATGCCATAGAATATGGTGTATACCATCGTCTAACAAATGCACATAAAACAATCTGGGTATGGAGAAATGCCAGTTATAAAAAGTTGTTACATTTTCTAAGACGCGATCTAAAATACGTCGACGATGACATTGTGGGTCCGCAAAAGTATTGCAATGGGTGTATGTTGTGTTGGTTTACTCGTGTTTTAGGAATTCGAAGAGGATATATTTTTCTATTAAAGTTTTTTTTTTAGATACTCTTTTTATTAAGTAGTTACCATAAATATTTTATTGGTTGGTCTTTGTTGGGTACACGCCTGGAAAGAATGGGACTGCTTTGGTCCAGGTCCTGGGTATACGAGCTGACCCTGTCAAGCCCTATTGACCCCTATGACCTGGCCTGAAACAAACTAAAGAAAAACCCCCAAAATCAAAAAATTCAAATTGGGGGATTTTCTTTATTTTGTTTCAGGTGACCGGCCAGTTCAATAGGGGTCAATAGGGCTAAACAGAGTCAGCTCGTATACCCCGGGACCAGGACCAAGCGGTTCCATTCTTTCTAGGCGTGTACCCAACAAAAGACCATACAATAAATGAATCTGCCTAACTGATAGAGAGCATATCTTCAAATATTTTATTGGTTTAAATAACTTGTTAAAGACATAAAAATAGTAGATCTTTAATAAGATTATGGAATGGAGCCAGTTAAAAATGTTATGGAAAGTGTTAAGAAGAAGACAAATATAAACCATAGGATTTTAAATAGTTCTATTCGGAATCAACAATGGAACTTAAAAAAAGACATTCTAAGATCTTTTTGTTAATAAGGGCCTACATGAGGGTTGCTACGAATCACCCACGCTATTTAAAATACAGCGCAATCAAATTAAAATGAGCCAAACCATATTATTTCGTTATTTGTAATTATATAAAAATATCCGATACACGTCAATTTGTATTTTTATGAGGACATATTTTTGTGTCAAAATTTACTTGTTTAGGATTATACTCTCCCTCCTCCACAACACACGCGTTAAAAAGTTTAAATGAGAAAGCGAGTCAAGTGATAACCCTATTTTAAAGGGTTTTAAATTCTCTTTTAATAGATTTTGGTTTTCAAAATTAGTTCTAAGGTTTGCAAGAAAGTTTATGCTAAGGGTTGAGGTTAATAGCCGGTGGCTGTAAGTTTTTTATTGTTAAAAATATAAAAATAAAATTTTGTACGTATGTATATCATATAATTGTGCCTTATTATGCAAATTAATTTGTTTTTTATCACTTGCGGTTAGGCCGAAAAGAACATTTCTTTTTTCATTTTAAATAAAACAGAATATTTACTTATTAAAATTGAAAATTAAATTTTGAACTCAATTACACGACATTTGCTCCCTTTTACCATCTAATCTCTAAATATTTTAATTAAGAATTTTTATTTTAGCAAATGCGACCCAAAAATGTTAAATTTTAGGTTAAAAGATCAGCTCCGGATTGGTCACAAAATGGTCATAAATCGTCACTAACAAGAAAACTATACTAGGTGACCCTCGCCCATTTTGATAAACCTGCAATATATTGTAGTACATCAAAACATATTAGAGACGTACTTTTTATCGGCCGGTAAACACTTTTTAGCGGTTGGTTAGTTTTACACCCTATCGGGGTCTTCCCACCCAAGTTTCAACCTCCCATAGGTGGTGCACTGCAGCCTTAAAGGCTTATTGTGCCCTGACCCCTACTCATTCTCATTCACACACCATTCATTCCATAACTCGGATGGTTGCTGCACGGTCGATTACGCCCGAAGCAGAAACACCGCGATGATTTCTGCCAGGTCGTTTATGCCCGAGCAGAGCACCGCGTGCCCGGTCGCATTTTCATATGTTACCGACAAAAACAGGCGTTCGGTTTGCCGAATACGTCTCATTAAGTTGCCGACGTATTCCTAGTTTACGTCTGTAACATAGACAGAATAAAATAGCCCAACTGATAAAGCATATTAACATGGAAAAAATATAACAGTTTGTTTTACTGTAATTAAGTTAAGGAAGAAGAAGGGAAATTGTTTATGCTAATTTCACTCATTTTTCCTTACAGAAATATCGAATTTAATCAACGATCAGTAACGAATATTTACTGCAACTGTTTGACATGCTAAAGAATAAAATGTCTGGATCATCTCATTTATGTTACAGACGTAAACAAAAATACGTCGGCAACTTACAGATAGGTATTCGGCGACTCGAGCGCTTTTTCTGTCGGTAACATATGAAAATGCTGCCCGGTCACCCATCCAAGTTATGTTAGCGCTCCTCGCTTCTTTACTCCGGGGATCAACCAAGGCCGACCAGCCGGAGCAATCCACAAGCGCGACTATTTTAAGGGGTAAAATGCACCCTTGAAATCCACCTTCAAAATTGCATTTTTTTTTCAAGTATGTTGGGAACAAATTGCGATAACTTCAATCAAAACCATAATTTTCATTGTCAAAAATTTTATCAGCCTCTATTCATTTTTTTCAAGATGTTTAAAAAAATAACAAATTTAAGGGTGGAGTTTAGCAAGGGTTTTACTTTCTAAGAGTGCCTTATGGCCGATAAAAAAAGAACATGTCTTTTATTTTTTTAAGTACTACAACATATTGCAGTTTCATTAAAATCGGGAGGACACCTAGGACAGTTTCCTTGAAAGTGTGACGAATTGGTGACCCATATATTAACTTTATTAATAGAGTGTTTAACATGTCAAGTTGCAAAATCCTCACTCATTGGTTAGTATGATTAATTAATTGGTCTGAAGATTAAAAAGAAATTAATAACTTTTGATTCAGAAAACAAATTTTGAAAGCTATTAAAAATTAGAGAATTGGTCAGGTATTTAATATTTTGTCAAAGATACTGGAATAAATGTAGTGCTTAAAATTTTAAGGTCACTAATTGCTAAATTTAAGACCTCAAAATCAAAATTTAGAGATCGTTTTTTGATGTTAAAATTGGTCACGAATTGGTCACGATTGGTTATTAAGTTACAGTAACTGGTCAGTAGAAAAATGGAATTAAGAGAAGTTATTTCAAATATACAAGGGTGCTTTTAAAAAATATATATATGCAGCACTTTGATATCATCATTCAGAGCTCATTCAATGCTATATAAACTGGTTACTAATTGGTCACCATTGGTCAGTTGGTCTCTATTATCTACTGACCAATCGTAACCAAGTTAAGCTCTAAGTATTTATATTGAGGCGCTACATATATATATATATATATATATATATATATATATATATATATATATATATATATATATATATATATATATATATTTAAAAAAAGCAAAGTAAAACCAAATCCATATATTCTTTTCAACGTCTGACCAATCACTGTGACCAACTAGAAAATCGTGATCAATTCGTCACCAATTTATAAAGCATTAAATGGGCACTAAATGTTGATATTAGGGTGCTACCTATTTTTATGTGACAAGTCACATTTTTGAAACAACTTTTTAGAGTCCATTTTACCGCTGACTAATTACTACAACCAATTGACCAGTCATGACCAAATTGTGACCAATTGATGTCGCATGAGCTCACAACTTCAGTATTAAGGTGCTTAACATTCTTATGTAGCAATTAATAAATTTAAAATAACTATTTCTATTTTTTTTAACTGCTGACCAATTACTGTGACCTAATGACCAATTGTAACAATATGCGGCCAATTGTTACTGCATGAAACGACCTCCGAATGATATAAATGTTGAGGTGCTAAATATATTTATGTAGTGATTAGTGAACTCTTTATATTTATTTCAGTATCTTTGACCAAATATTAAATACCAATGACCAATTCTCTTACTGTTACTTTAGCTTTTAGAATTTGTTTTTTGAATCTAAAATTTTTAATTTTGGGCCGCTAGCAAAATTTTCTCGTCCCTAAATGTCTGTATTCATCACAAAACTCATTTAATCTTGCTGACCGATTAATTCATCATCTACCTAATCTTGACCATTTTATGGCCAATTGCATTATTTTTGATTGAGCCATGTATGATTAATTTGAGGCGATAAAAATGTTTTGATAACCTTAATATTTTAACCTCTATGGGCCAAATGCAGTGTCATTGTACCTAAAATGTAATTTTAAAATTAAATTAGTCAAAAATTACCGAATATCCTATTTAAAGTGCTCAATATGATGTTTAATTTGCTCTCACTATTTGTTTTTGCTAACAGAAGACTGAAACTCTTAAAACCGTTTTTATATAAATATTATTATTACAATATTAATAATATTATTATATAAATTTATTGACAAAACTTTTAAGAAAAAGTCAAGTAAAGTTATTTCTGGCTATCAAGCAGGTCAGTTCACTGAACTTCCACGTCCAATCCGCCTATCAGGAAAAGTATCATGGTTAACGACAAAAAAACTAACGTTAGTTTTAGGCGATTTACCAATAATAAAGCGGCATTTACCAATGTGTTGTTGTCACCAATTATTACAGCGGTTAAAACCGTTGAGATTTCGGTTGATCGCGTAAAATTGATATAATTTAAAAGATTCTGTTTTGCTGCTAGCCAAATTATTTTTTGATTTAACTCTAAACGGACGGTACGCTAAATAAAACAGCATAGCTAGAATGAAATGCTGGCTATACGTATTTTTAAAAAGAACACCTGAAACTAATGCATCCAAAACACAATCATGTTCATTGTCGCAAAAAGAGTCATCAAATGGTCATTCTCTACTTATGAGTGGCCAAGTATTATAGAGCAAAGACACCTTGTGGGCGTCTTATTTGAAAGTAACCTTAACTGGCATAAACACATTGTATCTATAGCCACGGCAGTTTCAAAAAGCTTGGATCTCTCTTTCGAGCCAAAGAGTATTTGTCCCCTTCTAATTTATACACTTTATATGTGTCCCAAATTTGACCTTCCGTGGAATATTGTTCTCATATCTGGAGCATGGCGTCCCCTACAACCCTAAGCATTCTTGATTCCATTCAAAGAAGAGCTATTTGCCTCATTAATGATCCTTCACTTACAGAAAGGCTTCCCTCTCTTCCCCATCGTCGGGTTGTGGGGGATTTATCGCTTTTATAGCTACTTCCATGGCTTCTGCTCTGAAGAATTGTCCAGTATAGTTCCTCCACTCACGGTTCCCAACACAGAAACTCGTGGTGCCACGCATATGCATCCCTATACGGTCCAACTGGACAGGCCCCGAACTTCTGACTTTGTTCGTTCTTTTATTCCTAGAGTTTCTAGAATGTGGAACCTGGTGCTTTTCTTTCCCCCAAATCTTCAAGTATTTAAGTCCCGTGTCAACAAACTCCCTCTTACCTCGCTTAAGACACCCACGGTACGTTAGTATTTAGGCTTTTACCCTTCGTGGTTTGTTTAAACATAGGAAAAAGGAAAAAAAGCCTTAAGAGCCTGAAGAAACAAGCTTATATTAAACTTACACAAACATACCTAAACTTTAATTTTAATCCTACATTTTCTAAACAAATATAAAACATACAATATATATATAAAATATAATTGATTATTAATTTTTAATTTAAATTGTAACTCTCTCTGATGATATATTTGCGTTTACTAAAATTCATCTTCATGCCTAAAAACCTTTGTATAAATATAAAATTAACTTTTTGAAATGACATAGTTTAAACACCTCGTATCATGAAAACGGGACATTTCCGGACCCATGTTTATGTAAATTGTTTTGTATATTTTACAAATCCAGGAACACACAGCAGTACCTTGTGAATAATAAAATATAAATAAGGACAGACAAAAAACTGCTTAGTACTATTAATTTGGTAAAAAGATGGCGTGATTTGTCCAATTATATTTTGTAAATAATTATGGTTTTTTATTTAAAAATTATACGGCTTTAAAACACAAATATAATTAAATATAGAAATATTACTTACGAGGTACTGCGGTGTGGCCTCTTACAATGAGGAATATGCTCTTCATTTTTTTACAAACATTTTAAAATTCCCTTTATAAAAGCTTTTTTCCCTAACCACGCAACAAATGTTTACCATTGACACAAGATTTTTGAGGAAACAAATCTACTTTGTTTAACATTGACACAAGATCTGTTGAGGAAACGTTATCTACTAAGTAAATCTGGTCAAAGTTAGAGCAAAATAGTAAACATGCAGCAGCGGCTCTGCTTGCCGGTCAAAGCAACTCGATTTAATGGAAATAGAGACTGCGACGTGTATTTCATAATTTATATGACGGTTTATGTCCGAAATGGTCATTGCTGAGCCGACATATGCCCGGAATTAATTCAAATGTGCCTGTTCTATATTCAAATGGGGATGTTGTGCTTTCACTGCACCGCGAATGGATTTAAATTAAGTCGCTTTTAGATTTTTTCAAAAAATAATAAACAAACTTTGAGCGACAGCTCTAATGATTTTTGTTTACTGAAAATTAATTGAAGACCACACGGAAAGAACGATAAATGTCCAAAAATGTTCAGAGGAGTAATTTTTAACAGTTAATATTTAACTGTACCAAAGATATATCATGTACTTTGCCATTAGGAAAAATATTTAGTTGTTTATTGTGTTACTATTTTATTGTTAACATATTTTTCTAATAAGCATTACTTACAGAAAGCTATTGTTAAATATACTACTTAGGTACCTATTATGTTCGGGAAAAACGATGAAAGTCTAATTTTTAATAATATTTTATTAAACTTAAAATAAAATTGTATTATTTCTAAGGCGCGATAACGTAACTGTATAACTATTATTTAAAAGTAATATTGGTAAAAATAATAGTTTTGGAAAAACTCTTTAAAAGCCAAAACAATTTTTTTTTTTCTGTGTACCTATTTTAAATTTTTTAGCAACATTCACTATTCTTACCTAGCATTTACGTTTTTTTGCTTTTTCCATACAATGGAAAACTAACTAAACGCAACTGTTGATCTTTAAATAATTGGACCCGACACACGAAACTAATTATGACAACTAAAAGTCAAATAGCTAGCTAGATCAAACGGTTATGAAGGTATGAAGGTTCAAAAGTTACCAATTTTTCAATGACTGACAAGTAGAACAAAAACTATTTGCACGTATGAAGAGTAGAAAGATAAAATTTGGAATGCCGCTCGGTAATTTTGTGTAAGCGCAAAATATCATCTTAAAAATAAAAAATGTTAAAAAAATGAGGGTTAGGGATTCCCGTTACAAGTGGATATTTTAAACTATTCCAATATACAAATGTAATATTACATTTGTTATACAACAGAAATATAAAAATTAAAATTAAGTCAAAAATATGTGGGGTCCCCATACAAAAAACGGTGTTCGTCGTCAGCAGCGCCAGATCGTTATATTGCCCGGGCTTGGCTAACTTCAGCATATACGGGAAGCTTGTTAAAAAGGTAGCAGATAATGAATGGCCACTGCGCACTGTTGTTTCTAACATTTAAGAAAATATGGACAATGAGTTTTAAAAAACTATGCAGCAGAAACACAAGGAAAAATAATTAATTTAAATACCTGCCTAGTTTTTCTTTACAAAAAGTAATGATATCCCACCAAAAACATAAATGTAAAAAGGTAAGCCAAGTTCAATACTAAAATTATGCTTGGCTGTAGGCTACTCCATAAAAAAAATGGAGATCTAAATTAGTGTCAAGTTTTGTACAAAATCCAAGTATGTATGAGATCTTAAAGCACACAAGATTTGACCTGGTCAGTTTTTATCCCATTAAAAAATGTATTTAAATAAGTTAAATAACTTTATAAAATGACTAATATAATGGAAAATGGCCAAGTCATAACTAACCAACTATAGGATCTCATACATATTTGATTTTGTACAGAGCTTAGCACTCATTTAGATCCCCATTTTTTAAGGCAACTCACAGCCAAAATAATAAACAAACTTTGAGCGGCAGCTCTAGTGATCTTGATACTGAAAAATAATTGACTTTTTAATTACACAAAATGATGTTGTTATGGAAACTACAGGGTAACTACAAATTACTGGTACACAGAAAAATGCCAGTTTCCTTATAATAAAATCAGGGGTGATTTATTTGGAGGTACTTTAAAAAATATTAAATTAACTTTATTAAGTAATATTTATTATCATACGGAAAAATTATATCTAATTTTAGATATAATTTTTTTATTATGAATTTTCGAAGTTATATTTTAAAAGTTCAGGCTCACAAGAAGTTTCCACAGAAAGCTTGTCCAGAAGCCGATAGGCTAGCATTAAAGCAATAACAACTACAATCACTAAAATGTCAGAATATAAAGTCTTCTTCGGCAGTCGCATAAAAAACAGCAAAAGTTCTTTTGCTCGAATGACAATAAATCTTTTTGGTCCTTTGTGAAAAACATAGGTAAAAAATCTTATACCAGTTCCTATCCACCACTAACTTTGAATAATAA